>APFE030134291.1:293242-320949 GCA_000404065.3 Pinus taeda
TTAGGTCGGCTGGGTTATATTGTGACTCCTTAGACTCCTATATATAGAAAGGAGGTTTTGTCATTTGAATCATCAAAGTATCATTCATTTGTGTAATGTAAAGGAGGTTGCCCCCTCGAAGAGGCTGAATTCTAAGGTGTTGATCTATCTTTTCTATCTTTTTGTGATCTGGTTTCATAACATTTTCTCTTCTCTTCCCTATGTCTAGGAAATGGTGTTGTGCTTCCTCTTTTGAATAAATGATCCTCCTATTGCTCCTGCCATGTTGCTCCTACAAGCTTCCTTCCTTCAAGTCCACTACCTTCCACTAATGTGTACTCCTGCGTTTTTCCTCCACACTAAACACTTCCTCTCATCAAACCTCCTCCCTATTTTTCCAACTCCCCTGTGATCATCTATGGTCATGGATCTTACCCCCATCAAAGAATCGTCAGTTTCCTGGTTGGAGGTTCTATTTCCTTGGATTTGGTCATGGGAATGCTGTTATGCTATCTCCCTACGCCACTCCTGCCAGCATCACGAACTCTTAACTTTTTGTCCTCTTTTGCTCATGGGCTTTCCAATGGAGGTATGGTTATGTTCCTCTCTTACTCTTGTCGAATCAATACATAATCAACCTAGTTAAGGCACACCAGTCAGTTTTCCCATAGTTGGCATTGAATACCCAAACTTCCTCTAATTTTCTCAAACAATCTCCTTGCCAAGCTCTAAAAATTGTGTCCCAATATCTTGGTATGTTAATTAAAAAAACATGATTACAATATTTACAATAAGGGGGTTAACCAGGGGTTGTCACACAAGAGTTGTTTATAAGGGCTATGCACATATCAAAGGAATTAACTTTAAGGAATTTTTTTCTCCGATTTCCAGATTGGAAGAAATAAGAATTTTCTTGGAATTCGTGTGTTCAAAAGGCTTCAAAGTCTATCAAGTGGATTTTAAATTAGTATTTCAAAATGGAGATTTAAAGGAAAAGGTATAATTGAGCAACCGAAGGGTTTTTGATTTGTCACAAGATAAAGATTATATGCAAATTAAAGAAAGCTCTATATGGGTTAAAGCAAGTCCCAAGAGCTTGGTATGTTAGATTAGACAACTACCTCCAAGAAGAAGGTTTCAAAAGAGGAGTTGTTGACAACAATATATACGTCAATATTGAAAAGGACAACTTATTGATTACACTTGTACATGTGGATGATATTATTTTGGGAAGCAATAATGTTTATATGAGTCATGGATTTGCGTAGGAAATGTCAAAAGAATTTCAAATGTCAATGATTAGAGAATTGTTTTTCTTTGGACGATAGTTCTTTCAAACCAATGCAGGAATATTCATTTCCCAAATGAAATATCTCAAGGAGATGCTCAAGTAGTTTGGAATGGAAGAATGTGCACAAGTTAGTACTCTTATGATTACCAGACGCAAGCTAAGCAAGGACGCTGAATCTCCCGAGGTCAATTCAACACTTTATAGATCTAAGATTAGAAGTCTACTATAATTGAAGGATTCAAGGCCAAACATTATGTAGGTAGTTGGTATGGTGGCAATATTCTAGTGGCTCCTAAGGAATCTCATATGAAAGCAATAAAAATGATATTTTGATACTTAAATGGCACCCTTGACTTTGGACTATGGTATCCCAAAATCACTGATTTTACATTAATGACATTACATTGTTGTTGATTGGACAGGAAGCATTGATGACAAAAAAGCACCAGTGGGAGTGCATTTTTCTCGGGATATTACCTTATAGCTTGGTTAAGCAGAAAGCAATCATTAGTTTCTCCTTCCATAATTGAGGCAATATACATAGTACCAATATACTATTGTACCAAATTCTCTGGATGAAACAGACTTTGCAGGACATCAGAGTCGAATGTGATCAACCCACTACTATTTTCTGCAACAACATTAGTGCAGTCAATATCTCAAAAAATATGGTCATGCACTAAAAAACAAAGCATATTCCAATCAAGCATCATTTCCTTAGAGAACAAGTCACTGAGAAGAATGCCAAGATGGAATATATTTGCACCAAAGAACATATCACTGACATTTTTACCAAACCTCTTCCCAAAGAAACCTTTGAGTATCTCAAATATAAGTTAGGAGTGATCTCTCTGTTATCTCTGCTGATTTATAGTGCTAATTAAACAAGCACATTTTTTTGCAACTGATAATTACTTCCAATGATATTTGATATTACTTTAACATACCCCAAAACATCATTAAGTAATTACACTCAGAAAATTCAACTCGCCATACATTCACTGTCTCATAAATTTGACTCCTTAGAAACTTCGGCCTCTTCCTCAAATAACTTCCCACATGTGAACCATAGAGAAAGATGCGAGTAATGAGTGTATGCGAAAATGAGAAGTTCAAGTGTCTTTTTATACTGATTTGCCCAAGATGCATGTCTTTTGCAAATTAAATTAAATTTTCTTTCTTCTAATTCAAAATTTATTTTTTCTTTCTTTTAACTTGTGTAGCTGGGGAATACCTCCCACATCTACCCAAAAAAGTAAACACTCCCTCTTATCTAGGGAGGTATTCAACTGGATTTCCTCAAGATGTCCACTTAGCTGAAAAATTCTCTATCCCAAGGAAACATTGAATGAATAGGCTATGTTAATGTATCCATCTACTTCATGTTCCATTCCAAAACCATGTGAAAAACATCTTGCATCATCATTGTAAAAAGGATCTAGTCACCCACTAGCCAAATACCCTTTAGCGATATGGTCAAGTACCCCCTATTTAGGGTAAAAACAAAACTAGTCCCTAGTTAGTAACTAACCAAGTCGTCACTTGGAACCTGGTCAATTTTCCTTGAACAATGGTGAAACCCTTGGCCCATTTACCATTTCCACATGTCGTTGCATAACACTTGAATGGTAAAAATACTTGCATGATGCTTTGAGGCACTCACTATGCCCACTAGCCTAGTAACCATTGGTAATATGATCAAAACCTTCTGACTAAGGGAGCACTTTAGGCTTTGATGCTATCTGGGCCATTCTCCCTAGCCACATTACATTGGCAACTAGTCAATACCCTTGACCTAGGGAGAATGTCTACCTAGATGCTACAATATCAACACCTCCCTCTCAATGAGGGAGGAATTCTCAAGCACTTCATGCTTGTCCCTAAAGTATACAAACTTCATCCAAGAGAGAGGTTTTGTGAGAATCTCAGCAATCTGCTCATTTGTAGAAATGTATTGGAGCCTCAATACTCCCTCTTGTACCATGTCTCAGATGTAGTGGTACTTGATCTCAATGTGCTTTGACCTATAATGGAAAATTGGGTTTTCTGAAAGCTTAACACAACTTTGATTGTCACAATGTATCACAGTTGTCTCTAACACCTAATCAAACAATCTTGCGAGTAGCTTCTGAAGCCACACTACTTGAAAAATCGCCAAACTAGTTGTAATATAAACAACCCTTGAAGTGTTGAGCGTGATAGATATCTGCTTCCTTCTCATCCAGGATATCATAGCAAAACCCAAATGAAAGCAGCATCCTAATGTGCTCTTTCTGTATTTGGCACTTCCTACCTAATCAAAATTTGTGTATCCTTGTAGTTGTACTTCACCATTTGAGACATATCTCAATCCATAACTAAATGTACCACATAGATATCTCAACACATGCTTTGCGCAATCCAATGTACATGCCTAGGTTCCACCATGAATTGGCTCAGAGAGTTCACTTCAAAATAGATATCATGTATGGTATTAACCAAACGATGAAAACTTGACTAAACTGAGAGAGGGGGGTGGGGGTGAATCATTTTAGTAAATTCATGGACATTAAAATTCATTTCCTTAATCTCATTAACTGAAATATTGCATGAGCAGTTTAACAAATAATGACCAGCATATTGAATATGTGAACAACAAGTAATAAGCTAATCAAAACATCACATCGCATCATCACATAATAACAACACATATTGAAACTAGATATATGTGGAAACCCATAAAGGAAGAAAACCACGAATTTATTATTGTTGTGATGCAAAGGAAATCTCCTACTCCTTATTACATTTGATTTTCGGTAGGTTCCAACCTACAGGAGGCTGCCACCCCAATTTTTTGCAAGTTGCAATTGCAAGGAAGCTCCAACTCCCATATGTTTTTTGTAGGCTACAACCCACAGGAAGCTTCTACCTCAACAGGCTCCAACATGATGTTTATCAAGCCACTACTTGAAATGATACTACAACCCCCTGATGCAAAAAAGAAACAACAATGTGCTAGTTTACCTGGTCATAAATTCTGCATATCTCCATCTTCATTTTTTCCTGTTCTTCCATTCAAATATGCTTTACATAAGCTTCAAATGTGCCAGGTAATTTTTGCATAATACCTCAATCAACTCTCACACATTCTCCCACTCTCTAACCTTCCCTCTCTCTAACCTTGCACAAATTTATAAATGAAATTTGATGGTTGTTCGTGTTCCACTAATCAAAATATGAGATGAAAAAACTTATCTCTTTGCATTCCAAGGGTGTCTCTTCAATTCAAAAGCAACTTAAACTCTTGAATATTAAAATATATAAAATGTATTTCATCATACCCAAATTTCATTCATTCATATTCTTCATGTCAATAAAATAAATAAATAACATGCAATAATACAATCTTGCATTCATATTCAAATGGCCCTGCATCACGATATTTTTCCATGTCTTTGCCTTTGCCTTGCATCATGTCTTTGCCTTGCCTTTTCTATCATGAAGTCTTGCCTTTGCCTTGCATCACAACAATGATCATGCTTTTTTCTTTCCTTGCATCTTTGCATCAACATATTCAAAGTTTATCTCTACAACATTTATACAAACATTCTCACAAAAACATCAACATCACCCTAAAGCAACACAATCTAAAACATTTTCCATTTTAATTTGATGCTTCTTTTCCATCGCCCTTGTTCTTGTTTCTGCATATCAAACATGCCTTGCTGCAACTTATTTGCTGGAAGACATATCTTGCTTGTTTCTCCATTTCCCTTACTACTACTCCTTTGCCTTTGCTGCTACTTCTTTGCCATCAATGACAACAACGTCATCAATCTCCCCCTTTGGCATTGATGGCAATTATCCTCCCCCTTTCGTTCTGAGAAGTGTCTTCCTTACCTTTGCTTACCTCCCCCTTTGACATCAATGACAAGGGGATTTGGAATTTAGGACATGAAATTCTAGCACATCTTTTCTTTGAACAATGTCCCAAATAGAGCCATCATGCTCAAACTTATATGGTAAAACAATGATTCTGTCAAGCATAATCTAATCACAATTTAAGAGAAGCTTTGGCCTTTCCTACAACTCCATCAAAGGACTTGTTACCACCAATGAACCCACTAATGTGAACAAATACACAATCAGGGATGACACATTCTCTAGAAAATTCATCATCTCGTAAACCTCTCCATGATTGTGGTAGAGGTTTGCGGCTTTCAACTTTATCTAGTGAAATTGCAATGTACTCTCCATTCCTTAACTCTAGAATCCTCAAATAAAACATATGTTATCAAAGGCTCTACCTTTAACTCCCGCTCGCATAATTTCTTTAGAAAAAAATTCAGTGTTGGTTCCATAACATTGCGCACGTAACATATATCATTAAGGAGGCCGCAATAATCACTGGAAGAACATTGTTCCAAATACATTTGGAAAATAAACATTGCTGCTCAAATAACATTGGCAAATTGAATGTTGTTTGGAAATAAACACTACTGTTCAAATGAACAATGCTCCAAATAGGCTTCAAAATGTATTAACATTGCAAGAATGCATTGGATAGACACATTGCAAAGCATTGTAAGGATTTTGTTGGAAGAACACTTTGTGAGGCATTGCATTGTTGGCTTTATAAAGTTGTTGAATGCACGTTGGAATATAAGAGGCATAATAATAATAATAATATGTGTGCATATTAATTCAATGTTTGCAATAAAAGCTGGAATATAATAATGCATTATAATAATAACCGTGCAATATTATGACTGCATATTATAATTAATGTTCACAACGAAACACATTGTTGGCAACAACATGTTAACCTTGCTCCAAGAAGGATGTTGTTGGCAATATCAGTTAGCCTTGCTCCAAGAATGACCTTGTTGGCAATATTATCACTGCATAATATAATTAAAGTTCCCATTGAAACACATAGTTGGCAAAAACATGTTAACCTTGCTCCAAGAATGACGTTGTTGGCAATAACATGTTAACCTTGCTCCAAGAATGAATCTGTATCAATGCTGCTCCATCGCTCCATGTATTGTAATGTATGAATCAACAACCCTAACAAATAAGCAACAAATTTTTTTCCACTGGAAAAATTGTAATCTTTCATTAACTTGAAAAATTACATATTGTAGATGCACGGTGCATATGCTATAGAGTCAGTCAGCCTTCTGTGGGCTCAGTATATGATCTAAATATCAGTATATGACCAGAAACATCACGCAGGACGTTCGATATAGTTGTTCTATTTATATGTACATATTAGCCACGCAGGGCCCTGTAGAATGATTTTGTCCACTGTATACAAAAAATTGTTCAAGGATATAAAAAATTATCAGATATTGCAGCTCATGGGCTAACTGCCCTATGGTAATGTGGGTCTATATAAGGTCGATGATGATATTGGTATGCATTTGACCCGCGCTTCTCCTGGATCATCCATTCTCCTCGGGGAAGTGTCGTGGCCTCCTTGGAAAGTTGGTCGGCACTGCTGTTGTATTCCTTGTAGATATGATAGCAAGTAATGTCAATAAAATGAGCCTTCAATATATTTATTTCATCCAAAATGTTACTGAGCGTATGTGTGTGGCAAACAGTAATATTGTTGAACCAATCAATGATGATCTTTGAATCTCCAAAAATATGGATGTTCATGCAATTGTGTCCCAATGTGAAATGCATGAGATGACGAAGAGTGATGAGTTCAGCGAAATTGTTTGAGCCCTTCCCCAAACCCATCCGGACTTTATAGAAATGTTGATCGCTGATGTATAAGATAAAACCACCCCCGCACCCTTGCTGCTGGGCAGCACCATAAAAAAAAGCCTAGGGGGTCCATTTGTCGATATGCGGAGGGTCGCGGGATCTTCGAGTGCGAGGTTGGGGAGGCTCAGGCATGTCATTATAAGCCGATATAATAAGAGCATAGAGATGTGGCCAGCTCATTGGTTTATCATCAAATATAGTCCGGTTCCGAGCCAACTAGAGATACCAACTGATAATAATGGGGAGGCTCTGTAGTTTAGTTTGGTTATACCATGATTCCCAAGCTCTGTTAATATCATCGCCTTCCCAAGAGCCCGAAAAGTGTATAGATGCGGATACGGTTTGCCACAGGTTCATCAAGGTTGTGCAATTCAGGAATAGGTGAAGAATCGATTATGTTGAACTTTTATATAGAGTGTACCAGGTAGGTCCGTCGATAGCTCTGTGCATAAGGTTTTCACCTGTGGGAACTATACCTTTTAGTATACACCAAAAAAAGAGTTTTGTCCGTGGAGGCGCCGTGAGTTTCCATATTGCCTTCCACCAAAATGAGATCAGATCCGGAACCTTATGAGAGATCAGCGATAAGTAGCCCACCTTTGGAGTATATATTCCATTCTCCGATTGATGCCAAATAAGTTCATCTGAACCCTATTTGATCCTAATGTGAGATTCTGTTAGAGCATTTATATAATCAGTCCATTCCTAGTGCCAGCGGAGTGGAAGGTTGATCTATAGTGCGGATTTCCAGCGTTGTTCAAAAATGGATGTATTGAGTGGATCCGCGATGTCAGCTAGTACTTTGATCTCATGTGAAATGAGGTGCTGAATGAGGGCCTCAGATAATATATGTCTGCCTCGACACCCATTCCATGGGTCTGTACCGATACGAGCCAATGGTCCATCATTAATTTTCCAAACCAGATTTTCCCTGATGAGAGGCATGGAGTTTAGAAGTGCTTTCCAAACAGATGAGATGCCATATTAGGGCCAATTTGGAAGCCAGATCCATTCCATTATGTGCAGAGGCCAAATATATTTGTGATATGTGATGCTAGTCCAGAGATTTTGGCCTGTGAGTAATGTCCACCCCATTTTTGCTGCAAGAGCTCGTGCAAGTGTGGGCAGGTCTTTTAATCCCCAGCCTCCCCATTTTTTGGGTAGCACTATCTTTTTCCATCCCACCCATGCAAATATCCGCTTGTCCTGGTTCCCATTCCAAAGATATCTATTGCATAATTGGTGTAAACTTGCCAAGATGTTTCTCGGAATCCATGCAAGAGATATCCAAAAGACCGGTGTTGCCTCTAGAATAGATTTAACCAAAACAAGTCTACCAGCTCTGGATAGATATTGGTGGCTCCATATGTTAAGCCGCTTTTCCAGTTTTGAGACGAGCCAAATCCAGTTGACTATCTTTTGGCTGATAGGCTTGATCCAGAAACCTAAATACTTAATACCACAATCTAAGGGACTAACGCAGAATGGAAACAGTTGTTCAGCGAAATGTGACTCTTGGATGGAATTTCTGGTAAGAATGATTGATGATTTTGAATGATTTGCAAGCATCCCAGTGGCAGATGAAAAAAGGTTGAGGATTTTCGAAAATGTACGAGAATCCCTGATGCTGCCATCAAGAAAAGTCATGACATCATCCACGAAGAGAAGATGGGTGAGAAAGTAGTCATCAGATATTTTGAGTCCACAAAGGTCCCCATCTCTCTTAGCTGAAGCAATCAAACGACTCAGACCATCCATGACAATCAAGAAAAGTAGGGGAGACAGAGGGCAACCCTGTCTGAGGCCTCGTTCAGAGTGAAAAAACTGAGATGCCGACCCATTGATCAGAACACTGAAAGTGGGGGTGGTGATGCATGCCATGATCCAGGTGATAAAATGGTTGGGAAAGCCCAGGTGGATGAGGAGCATCTTGATGTAGAGCTAGCTGACACGATCAAAGGCCTTAGTCAAATCAATCTTTAGGATAATGGCCTTGTGGTGTCTGGTCCAAATAGAGTGAAAGGCTTCTTGAGCCGAACCGATGGCTTCATGGATCTGACGAGGTTCAAGGAAAGCAAATTGTTGAGGGGCAATGTGACGAGACAGGATAGGTCGGAGGCGATTTGCAATGATCTTGGAGATGATCTTATAGAGAACATTGCACAGAGAAATGGGGCGGTAACCATCGAAGGAAGAAGGGGAGTCCGATTTGGGCATAAGGGCTATGAAAGTCGAATTGATGGCATTATAAAGTGACCGAGATGCCCTGCATTCCTCCACTACGCTTAGTAAATCATGGCTGAGAAGTTCATAGAAAGCAATGCAGAATTCAATGGTCCAACCGTCCGGACCCGGGCTTTTTTCCTTTTTGAACCATTTTAAAGTGCCTTCAAGTTCCCCAGGTGTCACTGGATCATATAAAGCCTCCACCTCATCCTCATTTACAAACCCGGGGAAGTGTCCAACAATGTTGATAATATCAGCAATAGTCGAGCCAGGAGGTTGTTTGTAAAGGTTCTTGAAGTGAGAAGATCCCAGGTGGGAGAGCTTGATGAAGGAATCAACCACTCCACCTTATGGCATTGGGATATTCCAGATGGTATTTTTGACCTTTCTACCTTTTGCATAGTTATGGAAGAACTGAGTATTGTCATCTCCTGCTTTTAACCAAATGGCTCTGCTGCGAAGACGAATGGATTCCTCTCTATATTTTAAAATCTTTGACTTCTGGTTTTCAAGATCCACCAGGTGGGATTTGTCCTCTGCTGTGGCAAACCCTAAGCCTCGTTCATCCAATAATGAGGAGAGTTCCGATTCTATGAGCAGAAGGGTTGTGTTATCCTGTTGGTGTTTTTCTCTGGCCCATTTGATGGAGAGGTGCTTGAGCTGTGATAGGTTAGAACATAAACCTTTTGCCAAGGATTCTGACCTATCAATCGGGTTTGCAGTCCAAAATTCCTTAACCTTATTGATATATGAGGGATCCTGTAGCCAGCCGTGATTGAACTTGAATGGAGCTTTTGGCTTTTTGTGAGGACCCAAGATCTCTAGGTATATAGGGTAGTGATCTGAAATGCCTCCAGTTCCAACCCATTGTTTGTAGAAATGCAGCTGTTGAATAAGGGGACCTTTCATGATAAATCTGTCTAGCCTGCGGGCAAGAGCAGCCACTCCAATTCTTCTGTTCCTCCAAGTGGGGAGTGGTTTGTGCATAGGGACATCAATCAGGTTATGTCTCTCAAGAAGGTCTGTCATATAACCTGTGATCGAGTCTACTTGAGCCATGGATCCCCAAGATTCGCCATATCACAGGGAGAAATTTAAGTCACCCCCAATAATGATGTTGTCAGCAGAGAAGATGGATAGACCCAACAAATGATGCCAAAAGTTCTCCCTTTGTTGGCAGGGCCCATAGATGTTAATAACCCTAAGGCTGTTCCCTAGGTCTGCCGAGAATAGGTCCATGCCCAAAAACTTCCATCCCGAGATAATAAAGGATAAAGAAACAGAGATAGGATCTGCCTGGCTGAGGGTTTCTTGGAGGAGAATGATGTCAATAGGAACAGTCTCAAAAAGTCTACGCAGAGCTAGCTTCTTGGAGGCACTAGCTAAGCCTCTGCAAATAAAGGAAAGGCACTTCATGGAGGGAGATTGCCAGGGGTGTTCGCTGCTCTAAGAACCCTGTCAATAGTGGATTGGCGGCCTGAGGCCACCTCCACTCCAGCACGCCTGATAGCTTTAGAAAAGAATGATTTTCTCCCTCGGGCAGTCAAGGGAGTCGACCCGGAAGTTACAAGACCCAAACCAGCAATCTTTAAATGGGATCCATGGGAATGCATGCGAGGGCGGAGATTATAATGATGCTTAGACCCCCGGGATGAGGATGGAGAAGAGGAGGGCGAGGGAAGAGAATGCAAGGAGGAAGCCAATGGTGCATAGACAGGGGAAGTGGGTAAAGTGCAAAATGCAACAAACATGGATGGAATATGCAATGAGGAGCAAGGAGAAATACAAGAAAAAGGAGGAGAGAGAGATGTACTCGAAGCAATGGCAGCTTCAGCAGCAGCCTAAGATCTAGTGATCGGTGGCGAGAGAGTTCTGCGAGCGATGCCTAATACCTTTTGAGAAATGTTGTTGGGACGTCCTGGCGCCGGTGTACGCAGGGTGGCCGACGAGACAGTGCTCGAAGGTACATTGGATGACAAAGGGGCCTCTTCCGGTTTCTTGTTGAGGGGGCAGTCCTTGAATAAGTGCCCCACCTTGTGGCAGTGGCGGCATCGAAATGGAACCCCTTCGTAGTCCAATATCTGTACCCTTATAAATTTCCCCCAGTGCAGGGTAATCTTCTCCTCCAAGCCTTTGCGGGTATCCAAGTATACCAAGATGCGCGTGAGGGTTCTGTTCCTTGACTCTACGAAGGTTCGATCATGGTCAAGATATGACCCCAGGGCATTCCCAATGCGAATGAAAACCTCCTCACACCAGTACTGAAGAGGGAGCCCAGGCAAACGAACCCACATTGGACTAGCCCCAATTTGTTCTCTCTCCGGATCGAAGAGAGGACTCCACCTCTTTAACAGAACCGACGCCATCTCAATGTGCCAATATCTAGCTAGTACCAAGTCTGTGTAGTTCTCCTTTGCAAAGTGTAGGGCAAACCAGCCTCTGGGTAAAACTTGCACCTCAGGTAATTCCTTGAGGACCCCTCCCCAGATTTCCTTTACCCATTGAGTGAGCCGAGTCGCCAAATACGCCCTCCCGTGAACATGTCTAACCAGAATGGTGCTCGCCATGATGGTTGCTTCCCCGATAGCAGAGGTTTCTCCAAAACGAATCGAGATGTCCTTTGAGGTCGCTTTAACACACTTAGTTCTTTTCTTCCCAGTACGCGGAGCGGATGGGTGATCCACTAATGGATTCAGGGAGCTTTCCTAATGGATTGATTTAGCAGGTCTAACCCTAACCGCCGGAGTCTCGAAACAACCCGAAGGCGAGTGAAGGGAAGCAGAAGGGTTTGCAGCTGCCGTAGGAGGAGGACCCGAGGATGTCGCGGTGAAGAAGGTAGTATTGTGCGGATGTAGGTCAAAGGAGGGCGACGGAGTAGTAATGGACGACAGGAAGTGAAGGGTCCCAGGAGACAGAGGTGGAAGATTCAAAGCAGGGGAGCCTCGGGGGGAATTTCCGGCAGGGTGATGAGTAGAGCGATGATCCGGCAAGGTTACCATCGGGAAGGTAATAGGCGACAATGGGATCGACGGGCGACTAGGGCCAGCTTCAGCAGATGAAAAATTAGGGCACCCGAAAATAACCTGTTCAGGATGCGGATCTTTAGAATAATCAACCTCCTTCTCCGTTTCCATTGATTCACCCAATATAGCTTCAGACATCCTCAAAGCGATAGATAGACCAGAAAAGACGGGCAAGGTAACATCTAACAGGCAACTACGGGTTCACGGGCAGAGAGGTAATAGGTTACAGAAAGCGGGTTAACCGAAACCCTTACGGTCTACCCACAAATAAGCAACAAATACCAATATGACCCATGTCTATTATCAACCATATACCAACATTATGTACCAAAGTATTCACCAAAACTATTCACTATGATAAACAAGATAATATTCACTATTTACCAACATATTCACCAAGATAATATTCACTTGCAATTGAGTGATCATCCTTGACCACTTCCCATAATAATTTATAGATTCAATATATCATAAATAATTTAATATATATATGTTGGTTCCAATATTAACACTCTCCAAACAATAAATGACGTCACTTGAATCGATATATTCCAATATTATCACTCTCCAAACAATGAACGAAGGCTCTTGAATCGATATATAAACATTAGTCGAAGGATAAAGGCTCTCCAAAATATATATATATATACATTCCTCTCCAAATTGTGGCTCTCAAATTATGTGTCAACCCAGACGCTGCTCTCAAATAATATAATAGTAACGATCTTATAATACGTTGCGTGTTCTTATGCATAAATGTTTGGAATATGCTACCATAATACCATATGCTACTGCGTTAATATATAGCGTTGTTGTTCCATATATAACACATCCATGGTTATTGTGTTAAAATTGTAATTGGTAAATGAAATAACGATATTATAGTTGCATTAATATTTTAATTGCACGTCAATATTGTAATATTGAAAGCATTCACCATTAATGGTTGCGTTAATAGTAACTCATATAAACTATATGCTGCGACAAATTATTTACTTGTTGTATTAAAATATATATTAGGTTAAACTATTGACTTGTTGCATTGCATGAATACTTTTGAGTTTATTTCGATTGTTGATTTGCAGAATATTCGCAATGAAACAGACATGGACTTGATCAATTAATAATTGACCGTGCCCATGTGTGTTTGATTGTCGAATATTCAACGAATCAACAATCGAGATAAAGATGCCCCATTAACACCAAGACTCGTTGTGTTAATTGCTTAGAATAATATAAACTTGTTGTGTTAATCGCTTAGAATATTATAACATTGTAGCGTATATCCATATGCTTGGAATATCCATAAATTTGTTGTATATATCCATATACTTGGAATATTACAATGTATTCATGGTTGCTATTGTGCATCAATAAGGCTATTGTGCAGTGATAATAATAATGCCAATGAATGCTTGATAATGCCATTGTACAATTGATAATGATAATAATGCCATTTAAACAATAATAACCACTAATGTTGCTCCAAGGTAATTAATGCTGAAGGAATCAAATAAACTTCTCCAATAAAAACACTGCGTGTAATTATTCTACTGCACATTCATGATATCTCAGAGAATTTTGAGGCTGCTCCATAATAAAGCTGCATTAATGATAATGATAACGATAAATATAACGCTTCCATAAATTAACTCCATACACACTCCAACCTCATAAGCTGCATAAAAACGTTGCATATAACTGTAATGTTGGCCAAAAATACAATTATAGCGTTGCTTCTGGTATGATTGAAATTGATGGTATTCCTCATTTAGTCGAATTCTTCAATCGACATCTATAATATTCCCATATGCAAAGGAAAAATCGGATTATCTCTTTATTGTGATAATTGTCTAGTCCATTGATTCACTGCACTACTTCGACCTTTCTCAATTTTTAATAATGGATGCTTTGCTAGAGCATTCTCAAACAATGCTACAATAGGTTTTTCCCCCACAAACTTACTGTAGAATCACAAGCTTTGTCTCCATTGTATGTGTATTATTTTGTTTATAGTCACTGTTTCATTTGGTAACCATCATGGAAGTAGGGATAAGTTTTAAAGTTGAGCTATAAAGATCCCTTTTCGTTTGAAATGGAGTGCATCCAAATATGGTGCATATCTCCATTGTTCATGTGCAACTAACTTCCATCACTCATCACAGAGATAACACAGTTTCATATGTTTGGAGTGTGCTACAATGGAATCATTTCTAATTACTCTGATTGAAATTGAAGTTTTTGCTTCATGTTTTGTATGGGGCTCTCATGCTTTATACATCCATTGAGAGCCACTATGGAATTTTATAATTATCATTTGTCGTCTCTTATTTGATTCTCTTGCCTTTCGATATAATGCAGCGCATTCTAAAGTATAGAAGGATTTTAACCTTTTAATAATAGATCCAACCATATAATTTAGGTGGTGCTAGAGTTTCTAGATTCTTGTTGTTTCTTTTCCTCTCTTTTTGTATTTATATTTATTTGATGATCATTTAGAGACATCTTTCTTTGTTGCAATGTTTTAGACCTTGCACATATGCATCCCATATTGCTATGCCATCCTTCAAAATACACAATGTGCCTGTGTATCATTTCCAAAGATAATTTTGATATCTAGTCTTCACAAGGAACTTTTAATGAGACATGTTCTTAAAGGAATCATTTAGCAGTTTGATTAATCTTCAGCTCAACCACACAACATGCCATTCAGCTGCTATCTACTAAGATATTCCTTGTTGTAGATTGATAAATCAATATTTGTGTCCCTTTCTTCATTCTAACTTTCTTGATGAATATACTGTGTAACTAGTGTTCATTCTTCTTTGATTTTGTATTTCTTTAGCAATTCTTTCAAGACATTCTAAGGGTTGCTCTCCCCCTAATATGTTGCTTCTTTAACTTGTTATAACCAATATCCTTCATTTATTTCATGAGCAACTCCCCCTTAGGCAATGGCAACTCCATTTTGCTATCTTAAGTTGTTCCTTTTTCTTCCTCTTCCATAACTTTGTTGGAGTCCTTTTGTTGTTGTCTGCATTTATTTTTGATTCACAATTTGGTCTACTTTGATTTTCTTTCATCATCTTTCTGGATTTCTTTAGGGCATATGGATGTCTGTAGTCATTGACTTTGTGTCCAAGGTTGCTACATAAATAACACCTTATTTGACCAAGGCATGGTGGAAATGTTGTGTGGCTTCTTGAGCTCTTCTTTACAAACAATTTACATTCAACAAGTTTATGTCCATATTCATTGCATAGATAACAATAAACATGAAAATGATTTGTGTACAACTTTATGTCCATATTCAATGCATTTCATATTTGAAGAGATCTTTGGATTTTCTTTCTCCATAGATTAAAGAATATTAGATGAGTACATGTTCAAAGAGATATTTGGATTTGCTTTCTTCATGGATCAAAGAATATTTGCTGAATACATGAGTTAACATAGTATACTTTGATGCATAGGACATACATATTCAGATTCATCAAACGCTGAAGAATTTTGAGAAATTCTAATGATGCAAATATACATTGAGCTAGGCTTATCTCCAACATGTTTTCAACTAGATATGCAAATGTTAAACTAGATTATGTACATTTG
This sequence comes from Pinus taeda, assembly GCA_000404065.3. Classification (NCBI taxonomy): domain Eukaryota; kingdom Viridiplantae; phylum Streptophyta; class Pinopsida; order Pinales; family Pinaceae; genus Pinus; species Pinus taeda. The sequence continues at coordinate 309,128 of APFE030134291.1, forward strand.
AGAATGTTTATTTACATGTTATATATACAATTTTGCATCAAAGATTTTGTATGAAAGAATGGGACTGTGAATGATAAACCTGATCAATGCTTTCTTTTCAAAAAGACGATGGCTTGATACTGCAATTGTAGGTTGGTTCTTTGTTCTTGTTGCTTCTTTGACTGCTTCAGAATCTTGACACATGATTATTATTGTTGTTGTTCATACACTTTTGATTCTTGACACTATTACATGCTTCTTATTGCTCTTCTTTACTGCTTGCTGCTCCTACAGAGTATCCCCCTTAGGTAGTGTATTCCTTTTCATATTCTCTACAGTATTTAAGCTTCTTAATTTGAGGTCAAACTAGTGAGAATAGTGTGTAGGGACTATCCATAATTTTTTCCTCAAATATTCAAATGGTTCTCTTGCTAGTGACTTAGTAAATATGTCTGCTATCTTCCCTTTTGTTGATATGTATTCAAGCTTCATTGTTTTCTCTACCACCTAAACTCAGAGAAAGTGATACTTTATGGGTATAGGTTTAATCTTTAAATGAAGCATTGCATTCTTTGAGATTATTATTGCACTAGTATTGTCGCATTTAATAGATATCGGTTCACTAAAATTTACCTTCGTATCCTATAGACTCGGTTTCATCCACAACACCTGTGTGCAAAAAACAACAACTGCTATGTATTTGGCTTATGTTGTAGATAGAGATATTGACGATTGATTTTTGTTTAACCATGCAACCAATGATTCTCCTAAGTAGAATACACCACCACTCGTACTTTTCGTGTCATCCACACTTCTGGCCCAGTCTGCATTTGTGTATGTTGTCAATGTAAAATTGTTCCCTTTTAGGTACCATAGTCCATAGTCTGTAGTCCCTTTCAAGTATCTGAATATCTTTTCTGTTGCTAGCAGATGACTCTATTTTGGTGTGATTGATATCTTACCACTAATCTGACTGCCAACATTATATCTGGTCTAGAGGTTGTTAGATATAGCAAACTACCTATCATAGATCTATAAAGATTCTGATCAACATCAAGAGATTCATCATATACACATAACTTGCATCCAATTGCCATTGGGGTTGAGACAAGTTTATAGTATTCCATTTGGAACTTTTTCAACATATATTTTACGTATTTCTCTTGAGAAATGAATATTCCTCCTAACTTTTATAGGATTTGTAACCCCAGGTAAAAGGTAAGTTCTCCAAACATTGACATCTCAAACTCAGACTTCATCTCTTCAGCAAACCATTTTACTAGATGATCTTTATTACTTCCAAACATAATATCATCCACATACACAAACACAATTATGAGTTCATCTTTATTGGCCTTTATGTACAGGTTACCATTAGCCACACCTTCCTTGAAACCTTGCTTTTGTAGAAACTTGTCCAACCTAGAGTTTCATGCTCGTGGTGCTTGTTTAAGTCCATAGAGTGCCTTCTTTAACCTGCATACATCATTAGGATTATCTGACAGTAAGAAGCCCTCATGTTGTTCTATATATATTTCCTCCCCACGTTCTCCATTCATAAAAGCAAACTTCACATCCATTTGGTACACTTTGAAATATTTATAACATGCAAAGGAAAGAAACATTATTATTGCCTCTAGTCGTGCCACTAGTGTTTCTTCATAGTCAATTCCTACTTGTGAGTAACCCTTGCATACCATTCTTGCTTTATTTCTTACAATTTGTCCCTATTCATTCATCTTATTTTTGAATACCCATTTTGTACCTATGACATTCTTTCTTGCTGGTCTTGGTGTCAGTTCCTAGGTCTTGTTCTTTTCAATCTGATATAGCTCCTTGTTCATAGCATCTATCTAATGTTTGTCTTTGTTTTCTTCATCAAAATTTCTTGCTTCAATCTTTGACAGCATGGCAATTTGAGCTTGATATGCATTGTCTGCAAGTTTCCTTCTTGTTTGAACTCCTTCACTTTTATCTCCGATAATTTGATTGCCAGGGTGATTCTTTTGTACATGCCTTGGGGGACCCTTTAAATGAGTTTTCGTCTTTTCTGATTCTTCATCCTATACTTCATTTTCTTCACTATCATGGAAATGAGATGGAGGATTGATAAAACGTATGTTCTTGCTCTTGTCAAGCAATTATTCGTTAAATTTTACATCTATACAATCCACAATCATATGCAGCCATTTATTATAACACGTGTATCCCAAGAATATTCCTTCATCTGACCTCAAATTTCCTAAATTTTCATCATTGTTTTTGATGTAGCATTTACTCCCAAACACTTTGAAATGTTTGACAGATGTTGGTTTACCATGCCACAATTCATTTGGTGTCTTATTGTGATTTGGTCTAAGACAAACCTTATTCAAAATATGAACAATTGTGTGTACTACTTCTTCCTAATAGGTTTGAGGAATGTTTCTCTCTTGCATAATGGCTTTGGCCATTTGTTGTACAAACTTTTTTGTCTTTCTACAACTCCATTTTGTTGTGGTGTGTTTGCAATAACATACTGCCTTTTTATGCTATTCATCACAAAAGTTTGCAAACTCATATGAAGTAAATTCACCTCCTCTATCAAACCTTATACACTTTATCTTGCACTCTGTTTGATTTTTTGCTAGTGTCTTGAATATTTTGAACTTCTCAAATGCTTCTAATTTATTTCTAAGGAATTCTATCCATGTCAATCTATAATAGTCATCGATTATTAGCATGAAATATTTTTCTCTTCCTGGTGCTTCTTTTCTGGAAGGACCACACAAATCCATATATACTAACTGCAAAAGCTTACTACTTGACAACTTATCCTTGACCTTGAATGGGGTTCGAGTCTATTTGTGCATTTGACATGACTTGCAAGTAGGGTTTTGAGGTTTCCTTATATTTGGTAGATCTCTAACTACTCTCTTTTTACTAAATATTATGATGTGATAAAAATTGAGATGCCCCAATCTCTTATGTCATAGCCAAGACTCATATTGTTGACTGATGTGGCTCTCTTCATTATCTTCCTTCAATATATATGCATTATTTTTTGTTCGAACTACTTTAGCTAACACTTTCCTTGTTGTTGTTGATCTGATCTCACAATCTTGAGCTTCGAAGAAAATATCACAACATATGTCACACATATGGCTAACATTCAACATATCATGTTTAAGTCCTTCAGCAAACAATACATCCTAAGCCTTTCCTCTACCATTATTTAAATTGATTGTACTTTTTCCTCTAATTTTTCCTGCTGCATCATTTCTGAATGTTACATTTTCTATTTTGTTTTCATCTGAAGTTCAAACTTACTTTTATCCCCTGTCATATGTCTAGAACATCCACTATCCACATACCCTTGACTATTCCGATTTTGTGCATACAAAACTAGGACACACTTATCAACTTCCTTTTCTTCTTTCTTCTTTCTCCACTCTTTATGTTCTTCTGTTAGAACAGTTGTCCTGGGATTTTGAACTACTATTATTGAGCTAACATTCATATGACTTATTCCCGAAATCGTGACAGTAGAAACATTCAATGATATCAAAGAGAGGAGCAAATGGATCCCTGTCTAGATTCATGTTTGTTTTGATGTTTGCAGATCTATTGTTTACTTCACTTCTTCTAGGGTTCCTCATTCCATTTCTTTGGTTGTTTTACAATGCATTACCTTAATAAATTATGATTCACTTAATCCACTAAGAAATGCATTCATAACTTTTGCATTGGCTGTAAATTCCAGTTTGTCATCTTTGTCAATACTCATTTCCTTTGTTTTGTCATACCCTACCAACACAACAACCCAAACTTCTACTTCAAGATACAAATATATCTTCATTCTCACTTTCAAGAAGACATAATTTGTGCTAGTAAACAAAGGGGATTTATTGTTGAGCATCCTTGCTAACTAGCCATTTTAAGGATTTAGGACCTCCTTCCAATTGTTAAACTGATGCTGAAGGAACCCGCTCTGATACCAATTGATAAATGTTTGGCAATTACTAGGGGGGGTGAGGGGAGTGAACTAGTAATTGTAAATTTCTAATTATTTAGTTCAACTTAATTTCCTTTTTCAAATATCTTCTTATACAACTAATGACTTATGCATATGTTCAGTTGTTGATTGTTTATTTGGCAGTTACCAGAGAGAGACATGTGCATATGTAAATATTCAAAATTCAAGACCATTCACACAAGTGAGACTTTCAACAAGCAACACATGAAGACACCAGATATAAGTGGAAACCCATAAAGGGAGAAAAGCACGATTTTTTTTGGTTGAAAGCGATGTGAAGGAAAGCTCCTTCTCCCCTATTATACCAATTTTTTTGTAGGCTCCAACCTACAGGACGCTGCTACCTCAAGGAATATCTAACTCCTACAAACTTTCTGCAGTCTACAACCTGTTCTTTATCAGCCTACAACTTGAAAGGAGACCTCAATCTCCCAATCACAATACAAAATCAAGTTTTCTAGTTACGTGATATTAATTTCTGCCCTCATCTATGTTCATTTTCTCTACTTCTCTTCATCAATTTTGTTCATCTACTGTTACTTCTCTCTTTTTCTCCTCGCCAAAATGTTGCTCATGAACACTCTCATACAAGCTTCTCGATTCAACAAAAACTTAAATTTCATTCAACAATGCATTTTTTATTTCCAGTTGTCTTCTAAGGATGTTCACAATCTGTCTCTTTATTTCCATATCTGAATTTCAATTCAAAGAATTTTTGTAATATAAAGAAAAGCTGAAATTATATAGGCCAACAATAATGATTGCAAAAGACAAATATTGAAAACATTTCAGATTTGCATTAGCTACATGTTAATGTCTTTGAGGATTCTTCTGTAATGTCTTTAACATCAACAATATGAAGATTCATGATTTTCATGACTTGTAATATACTGTATTGCTATATAAGTGATTATGTTTAATAAAAACATCCATTTTCCAACTTATGTCTCAAAATCTCATGTGCCATTTTTCATTTTAATTTTAAGCCATACATCAAGACAACAAACAACATAGTTAACCACTTGCATTCAACAGCGATCAACCTTTGCACTTCAAGCAATCTTGCAACAATAGCAGTCTAGTGATCAATGTTAGCTTCAAGTAATCAATCAACACAATCATATTAATGACATGATCATTTGACATCAATACCAACATTGCCAAATTAGGAACAACTCCCACAACCTTTAGGAGAATTTTTATTTTATCAATCTAACAAGTTATCTATCAAATAGTGGAATCATAAAAATTGAGTCTAATTTAATGTTCACAAGGATCTTTCTAAGTTTATTGGTATCAATGTTCATAACAAAGTCATTTGACAACCATTTTGTTGTATCAATATCCTTGGTATTTTGTTTTGATGTCAAAGTTATGGTCATCAAATCAAGGCCTACCTGTCTATGGCTAAAAACCATGTGGCCTTTGTTGAACCGCAAGTCCCTCAAATATCTTAGGTCTAGAGAACTTTCAACACCAACAAAGAAGGCTAAACTTTTGAAACAATTAAGAATCCTTGGTGATAACTACAGATAAGGAAGGTCTCCTCCCTAGCCATTGGTGCATGAGGGAAGGAAACCCCAATGTACTATAAGGTTGATGCTAGCTTTGTATGATTTAAAGAGGTAAAGGAGACATGACTCCTCAAATGTCTAGTTTACATAATCCAACTTTAGGGAGAGTAAGGAATGGGTAGTCAAAAGGCTTGACAAGACGATGCTTTCAAACCAATTTTTTTTTTTCTTGCACCTCTCAAGCATTAAGACCAACTTGAGTAATGTCAAAATCCACTCTCAAAAAATCATCAACCACCGGATTTTCATATCATGTGGGGGATCACAATATCCCATTGCGTACCAAATGTGTGTAACCTTCAAATCTTAGGTTTGCCTATATAATTCATCAAAATTGAAACATAATTCCTCAACCAAGAGAAACATTGGGTGGAATTAGTGGTTAAAAAATGATAGTGATTAACCAACTTCCCCTTTTCACAAATTTTGTAGAGATATCTCAATGACCATTAAAAGGCAGGGAATTGCCAAAATCCCAAGTACTTGACTCAAACCGTAGAGGCCTCAAGTCGACACTTTCGACAACAATTGCAAAGCCACATAACTCTACCACATTATTGAAGTTATTGAGCTTCGGATAGCCTTGTGCCACATGACCAAATTTTTCCACAATACTAGATCTTCTAAGATTATGACAACCATTGGTGGTGGAATAAAGGCTTGTCCACACAAGATTTTAAGTCCAAAAAAGAACAAAACCTCTCTTCCAAAGTCTCGATGTACGTAGTTTGAGTGAATTGTCACATTGAATCTAAGTAGCTTGATTGAATCCTTGTGATGATTGTTGAAGGCGAACAAACTCACATAAACAAATAACATTGAGGAGTTTTATCAATCATTACAAGTTAGTAAACCAATCCTAACGCATCACCAAATAAAGAAAGGTCGCCATGCAAACCAACCTTTGCATAATTCCTTGAGTTATCCAAGTGCCAAACCCCCAAGGGTGATCACCCTAACTATAGATGAGATTATTGTTGCTTTTCTTGAGAGAACAAACCAAAATTCATGGAGCCTTGGACAATTTATCATTGAGTTTATTAAACCAATTGAAATTTTGTGGGCTTGGGCACAAGTAAGATATTTCAATGTCAATAATTCCAACTCATGAGAGAACTTTCAAGAGAGGAAGTTGGTGCTCGAATTTAGAGAGGTACAATTCACAACAAATCTCAAGAAGGATTTATAATAAGGAATATCAAATTCATTCGAAAGGCAAGTGACCCTAAGGGTATTACCAACTAAAGGCCAATTACATTACTAAATGTATCTTACAAAATTTGGCCAAAGCTTTAATGATGCAAGTTAAGTATATTCTCCCGCAATCATTCAACTAAACAAAATCATTAATATGCACAATTGACAAATGTATTTGTAGGAATTTATAGGGTAAGTTCCTTAGATAGAACACCAAAGGACACTGCTCACAAACATATCACATATCAGTACATGAGTATTCTTGACGTTGTAAAAACCCTCAAAGAGGGAAACAGTCCACGACCTGAGCCAATGCAGTCACTTTACAAAATTTATTAATGTAAAAGAAAGAAAATTTACATAAGCTTCTCTCATGAACGATCATCTAACAAATGACCCTCCATGCTCTTTAAATAGAGAACATGGACCAATTGGGTGTTAAGCCATGGATCAAGCGTCGGTAATACCGAGGAGAGAATGAACCGTCAGATCACTTCATGTCTAGAACATATCATGATCGTCAGATTGTAATTTACAAAAAGTACATACTAAAGAAACACACTTTACCTAACTATGCATTAGACCAAGTTATATTTTATTATTTCCTATGTTCCGGAATATCCTAACATCCCCCCTTAAGAACAACTTGGGATAGGATTGAAGGATGTACATAGATGAAACAATAGGAGAAGGAAAGAGGCATTAGAGCCTATCCCCCCTTAGTGACAACTTCTTGAACTCCAACCATAAACCGATGTTTAGTAAACTTTGCCGCCCCCTTAGTGACAACTTCTTGAACTCCAACCATAAATCGAAGTTCAGTAAACTTTGCCTGTGTGAGAGCGTTTGTAAAGATGTCCACAACTTGATCATCGGTTGAACATGGTCATGAATGAGCTTTCTAATGAAGTGAACATGTAGTTCAATTTGTTTGTTGCGCTGATGTTGGACTAGATCTTTGCATAGTTGAATGGCACTTTGATTATCACACCAAAGTGTAGTTGGATGCTGTAGCTGAAAACCAAACTTTGACTGGATATGACAAAGCCACATGGCTTCCTTACTAGCTTCAACGACGCCATGATACTCTGCTTCCTTAGGTCGAGAACTAAGAGTGAAGACATAACCTACAGTACACTTCCGATCATTAGGGTCACCAACCCAATTAGAATTAGTGAAACCGACCAATAGAGGAGATGCTTCTACACTATAATGAATCCTAAAATGAACCTTACCTCGAACATAATAAAGTATTCTTTTAGCTGCTTTCCAATGACTTTCATGTGGGTTGCATAAACTGAGCAAGAAGGCCAACAACAAAGGAAAGGTCAGGATGGGTATGGGTCAGATACAAAAGTTTTCCAACAAGTTGATGATATATGGTAGCATAAACTTCAGGGGAAGTACAAGTGACTGAAAGTTTGGCTCTAGATTGAAAGGGAGAAGGGGTTGGCTTACAATATTCCATGTGAAAGTGGCGTAGAAGATCACATACATACTTGGATTGGGAAAGGGAAATACCTTCTTTGGATTGCAAGACTTGAAGACCAAGAAAATAATGCAAGTGTCCTAAGTCTGTCATTTCAAACTGCTTTTTAAGGCTGGACTTCACATGGTTTATAAGGTTGGGATCACTACTAGTAAGGATAAGATCATCAACATAAAGAACATGAATGATAAGAGATTTACACACTTTCTTGGTGTAGACAGTATTGTTATAATGATACCTAGAAAAACCATTATCTAAAAGAAAGTTATCCATTTTGGCATACCAAGCTTGAGGGGATTGCTTGAGACTATAAAGATATTTCTTAAGCCAACATACAAGGTTGGAGTCTTTTTGTATAAAGCCAGGAGGTTTTTCCATATAGATTTCTTCATGCAAGTCCCCATGCAAGAAAGTGGATTTAACATCCATCTGATGGACTTCCCATTTGAAAGAGGCAACAAGGGAAAAAACAAGGTAGATAGAGTTTATTTTGGCAACAAGGGAGAAGGTTTCAGTATAGCCAATGCCTTCAACTTGTGAAAAACCCTTAGCAACAAGACAAGATTTATGTTTATCAACCTTTCCATTTGGTCCAAACTTGGCTCTGTAAACCCATTTTCATCTAACAAGTTTTTGTCCCTTTGGAAGAGGAACAAGGTCCCATGTATCTTTGCCAATAATGAACGATATTCTTCATTCATAGTTTTATCCCAATCTGGATGTCCTGAAGCTTCTGCAAAGGTGTCAAGATTATAATTTGTTGAAGTTTGATCCAATAAAGAAGAGGCTCTATCGAACTGAGAACGTGTACGACTGATCTATAGGATCACTTGCAAGAGCACTTGTTGCATCCTGAGTAGTGCAGACCCATTTTGGAAGCTAAAGAGCTAAAGGAGGATCCCAAGAAGGTGGGGGAGGATTGTCATCGTCACTGTTATCATCTGAAGAAGGAATATTTTCAGAAGTAGAAGAGATATAGAGAGGTGGCACATCCGTCGAACTAGGCTTGTAGGCTGATATATTTTTAGCAAACTTTACATCTCTTCTAATGATAACATTTTTGGATTTAGGTTGAAGAAGTCTATATCATTTAATGTCTTCAAAATATCCAACAAAAATACATTTTTCACTCTTATGTTCTAAGGCTTTATGTTTCTCATCTGGAATATGGGCCCATGTTTCACTTCCGAAAAAATGAAAGTGACTTACATCTGGTTTAATCGAGATCCATGCTTCTTCTGGAGTGATATTATTTAAAACCTTAGCAGGAGTGTGATTTACTATGTAATTTACGTAGTTAATTGCTTCTGCCCAAAAATTAATACTAAGTCCTTTAGATTGAAGCATACAATTAACCATTTCCTTTTAAAGGTGCAATTCTTCCTTTCAACTACACCATTTTGTTGTGGAGTATATGGAACAATATGTTGTAATTGAATTCCATGCTCAATGCAAAAGTTGATGAATTTTGTGTTAACATATTCTTCGCCATTATTAGATCTTAGCTTAAGAATTTGATGTCTAGATTGTTTCTCAACAAAGGCCTTAAAGGCAAAGAACATGTTAAAGACTTGACTCTTGAGTTTTAAGAAGTATACAAAGTGCGTCTAGATAAATCATTGAGGAAAGTGAATAAATATTTGTAACCAAATAATGAAACAACTAGATATGGACCACATAAATCACTATGCGCAAGTTGTAAAGTGTCTGAGGTGTGCCAAGAGGCACATTTTTCAAAACTATCATGATGATGTTTTTTGAGTACACATCCGAAACAAACACCATCTCTGCAAAATACCATAGAAATACTTGTCACCATATTTTTATTTACATAGATTTTGAAGGGAGCAATAGTTTAAGTGACAAAATCGCTCATGCCAAAGTTTGCTCACTTTATCATTATGAGTAACAAATAACGAGGGAAGGGTTAATGACCCAAAGTTGTCAAACTTATACAACCTTGTAGAATCATCAACAATGCCAATAGCTAAAATCTGTCTAGAATCTCTTAGGTCCTTAATTGCAACATCATGAGGTGAAAATTCAACAGTTTTACCTTCACCTGAATGAGTTCTCTGATATACAGACAGAAGGTTAAAGGATCAGGTAGGAACACATAATACATCATTAAATTAACCATTGCCTAGATGAATAGTTCTAGTCCCTACAACACTAAGAGATCTATCATCACCAACATATATATTTTTGGTGTTACAATCATTTAAAGAAGAAAACATGGCTTCGTTTTTGGCCATGTGATAAGAAGCTCCAGATCAATGAGCCACTCATGAGAATGAGAAGAAGAAGATACATTTAGTGTATAACTAGACCGAGATGCTTGACAATCACATGCCAAATTTTTTATTCATAAACATGAAGTTGAAGTTGAAGAGTGCTCCAAATGGATGTTATGCTTCTTCATTGTTGCTTCCAAGCCTTCCATCTTCTTAAAGCATTTGGATTTTAAGTGGCCATCACGAATACAAATATCAGTCTTCTTCCCTTTGTTTTTAGTTGCCTTATCATTTTGTTGAGTTGATTTTTCATTGTGAGATTGAAATTGCTTAGGACCCTTGTTTGGTTTAGGACCATTCTTTTTAGGACGTTGTTTCTTAGAATTCTTTGAACTTGGTTGTTGCTAGGCTGCTAAGGCTTTCTTAGAAGAGTTTTCAGTATTAATAAGACCAAGATGTAAGAGGTTTTCTTGCTCTCTTATTAAAGAATCACAAAATGCATCAAAAGAGGGGGACTTGTAAGCTTGTCTTTGAGAAATAAAGACTTCTCCAATAGAATGGAAGGTGGAAACAAACGCAGAGTAGGCTAATCCTAACTTAGTAATAATGGAATAGATAAGGCTACCATCTTCTTTCTTAACCTTAACACCTTCCAAAAGAAGTGTAACGGTTTTGAACTTGGACAAAAAATATTCAATGGAATAAGATTTTTTTAGAGATTTTTCAGCGTAAATCACATAAAATTTCATTTGTGAGAGATTTACGCTGAAGAATCTCTCAAAAATTTGATATGGATCACAGAAGCCTCAATTCTACAATTGAATCCTTGCACGAAAGAAAAATTATTGAGGTCCATCGTAAGCAACTCATTTTTGAGTTGATGGGCTCTAATTTCATTTTTAATTCAAAAAACATTACTGAACGTTTTCATTGTTTCATTGGGGTATCAATTTCTACGATATGGAATCTAAGGTATGGAGAAATAGACATCCCTATCAACCCACGTGCTTGATCTTGCTTATTTTCCCATTTGGCTTGCTTATCTTCATCTTGAGGTTTAGACTCTTGGCATGGACTATTCTATAAAGACCATTACTTCTAAGTAAATCCACCATGTAGGATAGCGATTGGAAGTAATTGGTGCTGTCAAGAATAACTAGGCATGAACTTTCCATTTTAAAAGACATTGAAGCTATATATGTTTAAACTAATTGTTTAAATGTGAAGATCTCGAAAAATTACGCTGATTAAAAAAAACCGCTTTGAAAACAACTTCTAAATGAAGAAGTTATGACTTTTTGAAGAAAAGTTGTTGAAGATGCCAACGAACCACA
>APFE030134291.1:321037-388934 GCA_000404065.3 Pinus taeda
GATAATGTTATATTAAAAAAAAAAAACCCCATTTCCAAACTTAATCTAATTAGCTCACTTTTAAAAAAAAAATTACTTTATGTGACCCACTTTTATAAATAAGTGAAAGTCACTTTTACAATGGTACTTAATGAACTATCCATTAAATTGTAACTTAAATAAAAGATAAAGTGACTCACTTTTTATAATGGATGAGAACACAAGTTACAGGTGCTTTTTGAAAAAGTAACTCAATAAAAAAGAAAGACTTGAACCCATAACCTCCATTCTCATAAAGTAACTTTAGACTAAGTGAGTTAGCTTAAAAGTATAGTAATTGTTGGAAATGATTTTTTTTTTGCTCGCTGAAGCTTTAGGGTGCGTGCTTATTTGGAAAAACATTTTTTTGCCTACAAAACAAAAAAAACCACACAAACAAAACGAACAAACAAAAGCCCTAAAAAATCATTTCTTTCTGATTTTGGTTTGCCCAGATCGCACAAAGTTGTGGGGCAAAGAGCATACACAGAAAGAAAGGTATAGATTGGGTAATAATTTTTTTATTATAAAGGATTATAAACTGAAATAAACAGAGATATAAATAACTATAATTGCAAATAAAACACTGTATACCTCTAGATCTTAAAAATGACGTAGTTAGGGTTATTAGAAACCTTTTCGTGTGAAACGAAAGGGGTTCCTCACTATAACAAAGGCTTCTAACACAATAGTGTAGTCCTTTCGGCTCGAAAGCAGTTAGAAACAATAGATCAAGGGAACGACAATCAGATGCAGTTGTACTAACTTCGGATTTGAATCACTAACGGATGCGACTCTTGAATAGCTTTGATACCATGTAGGAATTTATAGGGTAAGTTCCTTAGATAGAACACCAAAGGACACCGTTTACAAATAGATCACATATTAATACACCAAAATTCTTGACGTGGTTAAAACCCTCAAAGTAGGAAACAATCCATGGCTTGAGCCAATGCGACCACTTCAGCCAATTTATTAATGTAAAAGAAAGAAAATTTACATAAGCTTCTCTCATGAATGGTCACCTAACAAATGACCCTCCATGCTCTTTAAATAGAGAACATGGACCAATCGGGTGTTAAGCCACAGATCAAGTGTCGGTAATACTGTGGAGAGAATGAACCGTTAGATCACTTCACGTCTATAACATATCGTGATCATCAGATTGTAAATTACAAAAAATACATTCTAAAGAAACACACTTTACCTAACTATACACTAGACCAAGTTATACTTAATTATTTCCTATGTGTCGGAATATCCTAACAATGTTACCCACAAGGGATGTATAGTCCAAAGTAGTGCTAGAATACCTTGTTTCTTAATATTGACTTTAAAAAAGCTTATGATCGAGTTGAATGCATATTAATTTTCATTTTTGTGGGCTCTTAGTTTAGATGCTTTTTGCAAGTTGTAGAAACACTTTATGCTAGGAAGGGATGTAATTGCCCATAGTAATGCTAGAACACCTTATTCTTAAAACCAACTTCAAAAAAGCTTATGGTTGAATTGAATGGCCATTAATTATCATGTCGCAGACTAAGTTTCAACTATTCTTGCAAGTTGTGGATACTATTTCTAACATGTTGACATGCCTAATCATCAATAGCTTCAAATATGAATATGTTGATTTTTCCAATCCAAAAAATAGGGAGGCTTGTGTTGAAATTTGGCAACTCAGAGAGAAATTCCCTCCTCGGGGAAGCCATTTTGACCCTATGGAGACCCTTCTAGCCCTTGGAAGAATTTAATTTACACATGGGAAAATTATTATTTTAATGTGGACCATGTCACATCGAAAAGTACAAATCGACCTAGGAGAGGAAATTCACCCACCTCAACCACATCTAAATAAACCTAATGTTACATCACTTGGAGGCATCACATCACATCATCCATTCATCTTCTTTCGTTTGTACAAGTCTGAAAATTGCAAGGTCCGAGCTCATACATGCGAAGAGGAGAGAGAATTCTATTGACTATGTTGACATTCTATTTTGGCACCTTTGACTAACATTGCCTTTGGGTTTTCGACTTGGTTTGACTTGGGCTTTTGAGAATGTTCTTGGAGGCTGAATTTAGGAGAGAGAAGGCCGTAATTTTTTGAGCACTTTTACGAACATAGATCATAGGACTAACGCAACTTTGACTGTAGGGTTGACTTTGACTTTGACCAATTTCAAAGGAAAATTTGTGATTGTTTTAACTGATTGAAGGAGGCCAAATTCTTCACTGCCTTAACCAAAATTTTATGGTCACTATGACCGCTGACTAGTTAGGGTTGTGTTGATTATTGTTGACTTTGGCCAAAAATTACAGATTTGAAATTTGACTAGATTTGACTTTTGAACTCATATTTGATTGGATATTGGATTATTGTATGGCATAGTTAATGCTTTGACATTTGACTTCTTGATGTAGTTGGACTATGTATCTCCCCGCTGAACATTTGATGGCAATCTAATAAAAGAAGAATTTGGAAAGAGTTTCCCTCCTCCTGCGATTTTTCCCTAATCTTTGACTAAATCCTTGTGTCTCTATTGTTCTTGGTTGTTTTCTATTGTGCATATGGTTTTGTGTTCTATCTACAATCATATACTAGCATTGGGTGATTGAAAATATTTAGATAATTGATTGTTATTGGAAGAAGAATTGTCATAAGTGATTCTTACAACATAGAACACAAGAAAATTAATAGTTTGGTCACTAATGAAATGGCATGAAAATAGAGGCTCATGGATTTTTCTTCCAATGAAAAGTTGGTATTGGAACCATCTATGGAATCTCACTTTTGAGCTAGGAGTTGATGCATCTAATATAGGTTTTATTTAAATTAAATTTAGATATTATAAAATATTAGTAACATATAAGTGTTTTATTTAGATTAGTGACATTATAAATATTATTTATATTAATATATATTTGTATTATTAATAATATTATTGCTAATATGTATAGGTATCATACATAATAGTGATATTATTAATAGTATATATCTTGTTATTTAACATTATTAAGATATTTAAAAATATAGATAATAATAATAATAATAATTTTAGATAACAATGGTATGTTCTATGCTTAAAAGCAATTTACTTCAATTTTCTTATTAGCCCAATATCAATTTCCAGATTAGCAATCACATTAACACGACAATAAATGCAGATAAAACATGAATAAAAATAGTGGAAGACAAGCTAAGACAAGAGGACACAAGATGTGGCACATGCCAGGGACAAACCCTAATGTGGGGAATCCCTTTGATCAATTCTTCTTATTATTCTTCAAAAGTTTAGCAGAGAGGGAGAGAGTACAATATGCAAAATTCACTTACCCAATCAAAGTAAAATATGTCCAGTCAAATAGAAGCCACAGGGAACCCTAACTAGAAAGTCAACGTTGGTCAAGAAGGTAGAATTTCTCCTTCAAATCAACTCAGTCAAACCCAGTCAGCTCGGCCTCCAACAATCATCCGAATCAGCTCAAAACAATCCTGAAAATGACAATCAAACGTGGCCAACGCAGAGGTCAAACCTGCGATTAATTCCTTGTAGCCAACATTGGTCTAACAACTTTGTTTGCCTCGATTTATCTGCCCATAAATGCGGTATGCCCAAACAGAAAATTCCTCGAAAAAACACAATCAAACTCGGTCAACATTGGTCAAACCCTTCCTGCAATTTAGTCAACAACCAAAACAGAAAACACAGTCTGTCCTTCACACGTGTGGAGGGAGAGAAGGTTGCCCTGAAGTTGTACGACCCAATCAGATGAGGAGAGAGATATGTGTGAGAATGAATGATGTCCAAATGAGGTAAATGTACCTTTTATTTATATGCAACGTGGAGGATGAATATACGTGTCTTTCGGCTTCAGAGTCTACATGAGATTGTTGACTGACCTTGACAATTTGTCCATAAACAAAATAAATTCACAATTCCATTTGTACATGTCAGAATGAGACAATCTTTAGATCAATCCTACACCTCTCAGAAAGATGAATCCAATAAAAATCTCAGCTACATCATATGAGTTGTTCAAGGTGGAGTTTGGCTCTAGTTGCCAAATTTAACACTCCCTATCAACTAGGAAAAACTCCACCTACCAAACCATCTGACAGTCTGTACCATCCTTGTCTTCCCTACTCCGCCCTATTGAACCATGAAGAAATAATGAATAAACGACTAAGAATATATCATACCATTCTCCATTGACCCGAAGTCAGTCTCCATTAATCGAAAGTGTATCATACTATTCTCCACTGACCTAAAGTCAGTCTCCATTGATACCAAATCAATATCAAATATCCTAGCATAGGGAGTACGATAATACACGATGCGTCCATTGGTAGTACCATGGTCCCTATCCTCATTTCCCTACTCATTGGCCAAATGAGAGGTACTTCCCATGAGTCCCAAACTACATGGGTAGGATGTATCAACTGGAGAAGGTGAACCACTCATCCAATCCATATATCAACATGGGGTATCACAAGCGAAGGTGAACCACTCACCCTGTACATTGCGCACCATTAGGGGAAGGTGAACCACTCACCCTATGGTCGCTCATCGCTCCAAGAAGTACCCCAAGCCCCTTAGAGCTCCCAGAGCTCAATATCCAAATCAAACAAGACCCTCATAAGAGGGTCTCTCCACGACTCCAAGTCATTCACAAAAGGTTAAGAATTTGACTTTTCCCAGGGATTTCATAAGAATATCTGCGACCTGGTCATCGGTCCCAATATGACGGAGCTTTATTGCTTCCCGTTGTACAATATCCCAGATAAAGTGGTACGTGATATCAATATGCTTGGAGCGGTCATGAAGGGAGTTACAAGTGCATTTAATGAATTACACTTTTGCCATACACTGAATTAGAGAGGGAGAGTTACATTCTCTTAAGTGTGGACTTACTATTTTATTCCAAGAGAGAGGTTCCATTTTCCAAGTACGAGATTTTCAATTTAATTTACTTATTCCATGAGAGAATTTGTTTTTATTAATCCATTAAAGGTGAATGACTTTAGACTATTTTATAAATAATAGTATCATAATAATAATAATACTAGAAAGGATAAAAATGTTAATTCTTGACTTGTATAATCATGATTGATTTGATTTTAAAGTGGATTCCATATGTCGAAATCATCCTTGATCATTTAGACATTACTTTCTATTTTTGAGAAGTCACTTCCAAATTGAGATGTGAATTAGTATTTTTGGAAAGTCATATTAGAATTGTTAGAAATGAAATTTTATTATAGGTAGTTCAAATAGAACTGAAATAGGTAATTTCTTTTAGGAGAAATTCATCCCTAAGCTGTCAAATTTTAACACTCTCTAGAAAACCAATGGCTTGCACCCTCATCAAGCTCACAGAAGATTGGAAGGGGCACCTCTCCACCAAATTTTCTATGAACCAGTTTGGTTGCACTCTTTTCGACAGGATTATCTAGGATGATAGGTACAAAATAGTCGATGACGTCATTTACTATAAAGACATGATATATCTAGTCCCTGAATCTACACTTTAAGAGAAAATTATAAAGGTTACATATGATATTCCTTCGGCTGGACACCAGGGATTCTTCAAGACATACCGACAGATTTGAGAGCGATTCTCGTGGAAGGGACTCAAGGAAGATGTGATGAAATACGTCAGGGAATGCATGGCATGTCAACAAAATAAGGTTGAGCATACACCTCCCGCAAGTCTTCTCCAAACTTTACCCATTCCATAATAGAAATGGGAAAGCATATCGATAGATTTTATCACATGATTACCCAAAACACAGGGAAAGGATTGCATATATACCGTGGTGGACAGATTGAATAAATTCACATACTTCTTTGCTATCTCAGCAGATTACTCGACCAAGCAAGTGGTATAACTATTCTTCAAAGATGTCTTCAAATTACATGGGTTGCCGAAGAACATAGTCATCGACCGTGATAGCAGATTCATGGGTGCATTATGGCAGGAACTTTTTAGACTAGTTGGAACGGAATTAACCCCTAGCAATAGCTATCACCTGCAAAATGACGGCCAAACGAAAATTGTAAATAAATGGATTGAAGGGTATTTGCGCAACTATGTGACAGGTTAGCAAAAGACATGGATCAAGTGGTTGTACCTTGGGGAGCATTGCTACAACACCACCTACCACCTATCTATTAGAATGACACCCTTCAAGGCTCTGTATGGGTATGATGCACCCTCCTTCATTGATAGAATCTTTGGAGACAACAAGGCACGTCTTGCCAAGGATAGGCTACAGGAGAGTCATGCCATTCTTAGGGTACTCAAAGAGAATATTTAGGTTGTTCAGAATTGACAAAAATTGTACACAGATTAACACCGAATAAAGCGCAATTTTGGGGTACGGGACCTTGTTTTCCTACGATTACAACGTTATCGACAATCTACACTCAAGAAAAGCTGGGCAGAGAAGCTGAAGCCAAGGTTTTATGGGCCTTACAAAATTTTTCGAAGAGTGGATGAAGTGGCATATGAGTTGGAGCTATCGAGTGATAACAGAATCCACAATGTATTTCAAGGTTTTATGGGCCTTACAAAATTCTCCAAAGAGTGGATGAAGTGGCGTATGAGTTGGAGCTATTGAGTGATAGCAGAATCCATGATGTATTTCATCTATCGTACCTCAAGAAGGCTATAGGCCAACAAGTCACCACTTTCGTTGAGTTGCACCATTATATGAGGAAGGGCAATTGGAATTGATTCCAAAAAAGATCATGGCCATTCGAGAAAAGAACTTAAGAGGAAGAGTAATTCTGGAGTACCTCATTAGATGGAAGAAATTACTGAAGGACGTGATAGAGGAAGGAGAGCGAAATCTGCAACACCCAAATTTGGGCAAGCGATTTCGGGCAGGGGGCACTGTGATGTCCTCAACAAATTGAGGACCAATGGACTTAGTAGCCTTTCTGTCCCCGTAGGCTATAGTCCTTCATAAAAGGGGATAAAACCCCAAAACCCCCATTGTGGGCGAGGCTATGCGTAAGTTGGGCGAAAAGCCCAAATCTGGGGTTTTGAGTAAGACACACTCAACCACTTAAGAAAATGAAACCCCTCAAGGAAGTCTATAAATAAAGGAGACTTGGATTTATTTTAGGGCATCAAGTGTGGATCAATTCATTTGCTTCTTGAGCATTAGCTCTGAGAGTTTTAAGACCCCAATCTCTCTTATCAATTTCGGTAGTGAAAGATTCCACCCTAGTTGACACCTCTTCCATTCACTCTCTTTGTTTTGGCACAAGAACATATTTGGCAAGGCAACAAATTTTCTCTTCTGGTTTGGAGTTTGGTTTGGGCACAAGTTTTCTGGAGGGCAGCAAAGTTCTTGTTGATTTTTTGGTTCGGTGATAACATAGGAATTACACCTCAAAAGGGAAGCGAACTCTGTTCTACACAACTGTTACCTTGACTATTCCTCTCTTGTCTGTGAACCCTTCTGAATTGGGTAGCGAAGTGTTATAATTCGTCTGAGGTTGGGTATTGAGAAGAGTGGTTCTCGGAGACATCATCAAAGGAACATGACGAGTCTGACAAGCATCTGAATTGAGAGAACTTATAGCATTCTGAGGGTTCCAGTGTCACTTTGCACTGAATACAAGGTAAAAAAAAGGGTTTTGTCTAAAGAGTAACTTCTTGCATTAGTCGGAATCTCTGTGTGGAAAGAACGCCTCCCTATGCACACACTGAAGTATCTCTGTGGTTAGAACCAGAAGCTCAGGGAAGTGACTCAAGATATTTGTAGCAACCTTAATCCTGTGTCAACGTTTTCTTTGAATAGTTAGCAAAATAATTGTGGAGGCCGAAGACTTTACCTGAGACAAGCATTGTCGCTTATTCGCAAGGGAAATATGTCATTCGGTCAAAGCATTGTTGCACGACACCGTTCGGGGAATCTAACGATCACTGTGTAAATCTGGAGTATTCGCAGGAGGGTTTCCTGTGACAGGAGTCTTCCTAAGAGTTGCACACCTATCACAGGTGGCTGGTGTCAATATTTGAGGAAAACTTCCAGTTGTTAAGTTAGGTTATGTTCAATTATCTAGACAGTTTAATATAATTAAGCTGGGAATTATGTATGGATATTTGTGGTCACCCTGGGTCCGCCGTTTCTTGGATTTGACAACAATGGATGTTTGTTGTTCAGTGAAATTATGTTTTATGGTTGGCCATATGTATGCATCATGGGTTCGCTACTCAGGAAATTAAGCATGTTATCATACTTTATTGAATACCATGTTTTATGACTTGATTACCCATTGCATTATTGAGAAATTCAAATTTCAGATAAGGTGTACCTTGAGGAAAGTGAAATAGTTTGGCTATTAACGTCTGGAGAAATTTAGGGTAAAATTATCTTATCTCACTACATGTTTTGAATGATTTTCCATGTTTATTAATAACAAGCAAATAAAATGGGAACTGGTGCAACACACTACATATACAGAGAGAAAAAAGAGCAGGTTGTATATGTTGATTAGCCCATGTGGATTTCAAACTTCAAAGATGCTAATTTAAGGGGAATGTTGAATACCCTATGAGCATAGATTCAAATTGCAGAAATATGGAAGGAGCACTCAGAAAAGGAGCTAAATTTCCAATTGTTTCCCGTAAGGAAAGGTCAATTTCTTTATAAGAATGCTCACAAAACAAATTAGCAAATGAAGATGGGCACTAAAGCACTACTTGGGATTTTGATTTCAAAGTGATGTCGTCAACACATTTTAGTCACTGCAATCACATTCACATGGAGTATTTGTTGGAGATAGAAATGGTAAATATTACAGGTAAAAAGTGCATGGAGGACATATTGTTGTTCACATGGTAAAATGGATTCTTTTATAAGTTGAGAGTTGAGAGCTATTCAAAACAAAGAATAATCTCAAATTTTAGAAGCCACTACCTCTGCTGTGAATGTACTTTTCAAGTTATTTGTGATTATGAATGACAACTCATTTAAAGATTGCAAAATAAGGTAAAAGAATTGTCTCAATTAGTGAACACCTTTTGTTTTAACAACCAAAAAATAAATCACCAAACTTTGACCATACTGGAATAGTTTGCAAGTAAAATTAAGTCAAGGCTGGAGTCACAGTTGAAATTTGAGGTTGAAGTTCAAGTTCAGAGTCAAGTCAAGCCAAAGCCAATTTCACTGAAAATGTCGAAGTTAAAAGTTAGGTCCAAATGTGAGACAAAAAATTGTGGGTATGTAATGAAGCCTTTGTACAGTGATATTGAATGTCAAAGTCAAAGTCAATATTTAAGTCACGACATTGGTACACCAATAAAGTTTGCCAATCCATTGTCATAGGTTATCTTGTTGGGCATTGTGCACACTGCAACAACACAACATTGTATGTGGGTAACTTAATTGAAGAATGAAAATGATAGAAGAGGAAATAGACAACAAAGATGGAAAAAGATAGTGAAAGATGAACATAAAGAATGAAGAAGACATTCCTAGGCATGAGCAAAAAGAGGCACGATTTGACAAAAAAGATGAAGCGATGAAAGCAGAATGAAATAAGAACATTAGAGAAATGAATGAAGATGATAGAAAATAGTAGAGGATGGTGAAAGAAGGAAGAAGATGGAAGAATGGACACAAAAACCTACAATGCAGTGACAAGGGACAATAAAAGGAACATGACGTAAAAATTACCGCTTATAAAAAATAAAAATAAAAAAAAATAAAAAGAACCAACAGAAGCAAGGAAAAGTGAGTAATTAAGATGCAAATGTCATTGAAGTAAATCCATAGAAAATGACATCACCGAGGTGTTTGATGATCCTCCTTGATAACATTGTTTTCATGGAAAAGAAGCAGTCATGATCCTACGTTTAGCATGAAATGAGATTATATTTGAAGTTTTACACACCTCAGTGAAATGATGACATAAAACATGATAAAGCAAATATGCCCCATAAATGTTTTTTGATGGTTTATGGTAAACAAAAAAATACACTTGTCATCACAAATGAAAGTTAGTGATCAATAAAAACCACTTGATGTAATGAATGATTCATGGTAAGTCGAAACCACTTGATAATTGTAATGATTATGGATTAAACCAATGTGGAACCCCAAGGATGTAATGGATGAGGGTAATCCACAAAAGCCCAACGAAGGTGTAAAATATATAGTATGCATGATTAATGAACCGTGTATGAGAAGAACTTTCCTACAGAAATAACATATACAGTGGATGGTGACCCATAAATTCTAATGGATGGTGACTTTTTAATTTGTACTTCAACAAATATCAATATTATATTTTGCAGGTACATGATAAACATTAAAAAATATTGAAGATTAAGAATGAAGAAGACCAAAGATGAAGATTGCAGAAGATAGAGAATAGTTGAAGAAGACTGACTATGAAGAGTATCAAAGAAGAAAATGAGGTTTGGAATAGTTCAAAGGACTAGTAAAGAAAAAAAAAATGATTGGATCACAAGTATTCATTACAGGGGTGTAGAAAGGGTTAACTCCTACTTGTGAAGCATGAATAATAGCTAAATTACAATGATGTAGACTAAGCACAAAAGTCAATGTAAGAATCGAAGATAGGGAGAAAAGAGAGAAGTTAGAAACGCTGATCATTTAAAGAGATATTCATGGAGATAGTTAAGCATATGGTTGAACTAAACATCTAGTTATCACCATAGTTTTAAAAACCGGCCGGGTTGAACCAGAAATCGGCCAAACAATCTGGTTAAACGCCCGAGCTTGCTAACTAGAGCAATAAATCCGATTCATCACTGATTAGGTACCAAACCGGCTAGTTTGGCACCTCACTAGTCCTAACCGGCCGGGTTTGTAAAAAACTGTCCACATTGGAATAAGCATGCACTGGTTATGTAATTCTAAAGCAAAAGACTTACTATTGGTGGAAAGGATAGCAAGTCTAAATTGTCCACTCTTAAGGTGCTCCCTTGATGCTCCCTAATGGTAATGTTAAATTCTTAAAGTAAAAGTGACATTTTACTTAAATTTTTAACTTTACCATGAAATGACTCAAGATGTTTGAGAGTGGTTCCAACCTCATCGGACTTCATATGGAGATTTACATCCTATTCAAAATTCAGCGGACTTAACAATTTTCAACTAAGTCACCTGACACGGGGATTCGGGACACGTAGGATTCGTTATATATATATATATATATATATATTAAAAATTAGATATTTCTTACACATTTTAATTAATGATGCAAATTTATTGATTTCAAACATAGATCTTCATCTATAACTATTAGCATGCATAGTGCATACAAAATTCAAATAAATGTCCGTGGTAAGTCACATAAATGATAAATCTATTAAAAATTTAAATCATGATTCATAATTCATAACTGAAAGACAACTTACAACTACAAAATAGTAAGATAAACACATTGACCACTGTAGTTTTTTCATTAAGTCATCAAAACAAAATGTGTTACATAGGTAGTGCTGGTGCAATGCCAATGGCAAATAGAAATAGAAACTATAAATCAACTACATGCATACAAGCCTCAAGGCATCAATCAACATCAATGTCCTCATCATCATGGTCCCCACTGCTCTCCTCTGCATCCTCCTCCTCCCCTGTATCCATAGTCGCCTCTGCATCTGCTGGTGTGGAGGATGACCCCTCTAAGTAATCAAATCTAACAAGCTCTAGCACTGGATCATTGAGATCCATGTTGGCCAATGCCAACTCAACATTGGTGTCCAGACCCATATCATTAGGAACAGTGTTACTTGGGAGCGGGAGCGAAAGCGGGGAGCAGGAGCGAAAACGGGAGCGGGAGCGACATTTTCAGAAGCTCTTGGTTTGGTGCTCTTGATTAAATACGAGTTCCATACCATAATACATGACAAAATTCAATGGAAACATTGCAATTCCCCAATCCTAAAATCCTAAAAAACTGATAAGTCTGCTGGATTTTGAATGAAATCTAAAATTCTACTTTCTCCATATGAAATCCACTGAGGCCGGAAGCACTCTCAAACATCCTGAGTCATTTCACGGTAATGTTAAAAATTTAAGTAAAAGGATGAAAATGAAGATCAAGGAGAATGTCACTTTTACTTTAAGAATTTAAACATTACCATGAATAGCATATCAATACTAGGGCCTAGACTTGATCATGAAGCTGCCAAAACGCTTGCCAAATGAAAATATGTGTGGTTGTAATGACCAAATGTGACCTTTTCATACCCGCGTAGGTCACTTTTTGAGCCTAGCGAGTCCTAGAAAACAGGACACGATTCCCAAAATCGTGACACGCAGTTGGATTCGACGTGTCAAAAAAGGACACGATGTGTCATTGGATTTGGACACGAATCAAGGCAGAATCGCGTCGGACATGCTAGATTCGAGATTCGAGGGGCCTCTAGGACGAATCCAGTTATCTATATTTTCAAGATTTCAAGATCAATGGGATTGTGCCATGTGGCATTTCATTAGATTATATCAAGGGTATGTGATTGGCATTTAATAAAGAGCACCAAGCCCTATATATAACCTAGTGTTGGTGGTGTTGATTGTTGAACTCCTTTGTCATGGTCTTAACAAAAATGTTATTATAGGGAAACTCAATGAGTTAATTCTAAAGCAAAAGACTTGCTATTGGTGAAAAGGATAGTAAGTCTAAATTGTCCACTCCCAAGGTGCTCCCTTGATGCTTCCTAATGGTAATGTTAAATTCTTAAAGTAAAAGTGACCTTTTACTTAAATTTTTAACTTTACCATGAAATGACTCAGGATGTTTGAAAGCGGTTCCAACCTCATCAGATTTCATATGGAGATAATATAATTTTATATCCTATTCAAAATTCAGCGGAGTTAACAATTTTCAAGATTTCAAGATCAATGGGATTGTGGCATTTCATTAGATTATATCAAGGGTATGTGATTGGCATTTAATCAAGAGCACCAAGCCCTATATATACCATAGTGTTGGTGGTGTTGATTGTTAAACTCCTTTGTCATGGCCTTAGCAAAAATTTTATTATAGGGAAGCTCAATGAGTTAATTCTAAAGCAAAAGACTTGCTATTGGTGAAAAGGATAGCAAGTCTAAATTGTCCACTCCTAAGGTGCTCCCTTGATGGTAATGTTAAATTCTTAAAGTAAAAGTGACCTTTACTTAAATTTTTAACTTTACCATGAAATGACTCAAAATGTTTGAGTGGTTCCAACCTCATTGGACTTAATATGGAGATAATATAGTTTTATATCCTATTCAAAATTCAGCAGACTTAACAATTTTCAAGATTTCAAGATCAATGGGATTGTGGCATTTTATTAGATTATATCAAGGGTATGTGATTGGCATTTAATCAAGAGCACCAAACCCTATATATACCCCAGTGTTGGTGGTGTTGATTGTTGAACTCCTTTGTCATGGCCTTAGCAAAAATGTTATTATAGGAAAACTCAATGAGTTATTATCAACCAATCAAGTTAATGTGGAAGCCTGAGCTTGATGAGTGATCATGTTGTTCAGTGATTTGTAGTAGGCTAGTGGTCTAGCAGCTTGGGTTATAGCATTGTTTTGGGACTCTAGAGGCCATTTAGAGCCTCATTGCTTATGTATTTTGTTATTTATATGTAATGCGCTTGGTGCCATTTTGATATATGCACCCTTGCATGGTATATAGATAAGCAGACTTTACATATTTTGTCTCTAATGGTTTGGAATCCTGGTTTGTAATCTTAAAAATATTCTTTTCATTGAAAATTAATTATTTTATGCATTTTTTTCAATTCTGGTTTATTGAATCCGGTTCAATCAGGTTTGATCTGGTTCTGTTCGAATTACGGTTAGATAGGCAGCTGGTTCGAAACCCAGTACCAGTTTTTAAGAATATGGTTAATACCTAGTTATAATGTTTACCTAAAGTTATACAAAAAGACTTAGTTGCACAATAGAAACAAACACAAGAATGGTGTGATTTAATAGAGGTTTCCTCTTCAGGGGTTTCTTGAGTGTAAACTCTTTATATCCCTTGCTTCATATCTGTGTAAATGCAATTGCCACTGAATTGTAACCCCAAGAGACAGCACTTTGAATAAAGGATTAAGAGTTAAAGGGTTAACTCTTAATTGTGAAGCATGAATAATATCTAAATTACAATGATGTAGACTAAGCACAGAAGTCTATGTAAGAATCAAAGATAGGGAGAAAAGGGAGAAGTTAGGAATGAAGATCATTTAAAGAGATATCCGTGGAGGTATTGTGGAGATAGTTATGCATATGGTTGAACTAAAAATCTAGTTATGACAGTTATTATATTCACCTAAAATTACATAAAAGGACTTATTTGCACAATAGAAACACACAAGGGAATGGTAAGATTGAATAGCGGTTTCCCTTCAGGGGTTTCTTGAGTGTACACTCTTATGTCCCTTGCTTCATATGTGTGTGAATCTAATTGCTGCCGAATTATAATCCCAACACACAGCACTTTAAATAAAGTCAGTTTTGGTCTTAAAAGTAAAGGTCAGTCCTTATGTTCTTTATATTTAAAATGTTTCTGCAAAGAACCGATGACATTAAATTAAAATTATTTAAAGCATCCATCAGCTGAACCAATTGTTACACATACCTCATCAACTGCAAGAATATATTGCAATAATCTTGTATATCAGAGCATCAGAGCAGATTGACGTGTATAGATCATGCATCAAAAGCTGCCATTATAAGCCCCTCCAATTAACCTCTATTAAAGCCATGCAAACTGATGTCTTTAACTACAAATGATCTACTATCTGAATGTCAGACATAAAAGAGATAAAAGGTCATTCCAAACAGATGAAAAAGTGGAAACTGATCTGTAATATTTTCCATTTTGTCCTGCAAATCCCAACTGCTATTTCTTGCCTAAACAATAATCCCATGAGCATCTCCAAAGCTTTCAATAATTCCAACTATCAGAAATTATATACAAGTGTACACTTTGAAGTATATCCAGTGTTTTCCATCATTCCACGTTGACAGTAGCATAATCTGGAGAGAGAAAAATGTTCATAATAACATTGAAACATCGGAATAGTAAATCTCAGTTTAGGTGCAGCGTATAGTGTTCATATTTTACTTGTGTTGCACAGGACAAAAACTAGTGGAAACTATCTCAATTTGTAATACATGCATATACTTATTTAAGAAAATGAATAAAATGATTAATGTACAAACCATAGAAGAAAACAATACCTAACAATTAAAAGATTATGCTAGGCTCTGCAATTGGCAGAAAGTTGGTTAGTTGCCACAGCCATAGCCTTGTTGCTCGGTTATTGATAAAACTGCAGAAACAGCCTTGACTACATTGACTCTGAAAATAGACTTTACATGAATCCAAATTTTACCACTTCCCACCTGAAAGGAGCCGTCACAAAGAGAACTTCTGGTGGTCCCTTCAGAAGAAGGGTCACACAAACACAGACAGTTGCAATAGCCATCATAGAAAGCATTGCAGGCCTGTATATAAGGGTTCTTGATCTGTATTTTCTTAGTTGTTGCTGCTCACAGAGTTTGCAATGAGATGGCAAAGGCTTTATCTTACCTTGGTCTGAGCGGAGACCACCAGGCCATCTAATCTTCTGACACAACTCTGTGTCAGCTTTATTCCCTTGTATATTACCTTCACCTATTTTCTCTGCCTGTGAAGTTGAACGTGGTGCAGAAACTGACATTTTTATGCTGCTCAGTTGCTGGGACAAAGGCTCAGGAATGTCAAGGCTAACATGTTCAGGCATCACATTTTTTACAGATTTTCCACGAACCAGTTCAATGTAAAAATGGTGGCCTCTGAGCAACGCATAGTCTTCAGGAGTCATGCCAGTTTTATCACGAACAATGGTCCATGCTTTTACTCCAATCTGGAAAACAGTTACATCCAATGTAAGGCTCATAGACATTTTCCAGTTTTGTGGACACTTAACCAGACAAAAATTTTAACACACCAATCCATTAGTGGGAAGATGGAGCTCATTATTGGATAAATCTATCTGCTCTTATGGCCTATGTTGTGCATGTGGAAGCAACTCCAATCTTTAGATCACTTGCTCTTAGTGAAGAGCAAAAACCCAGGTCTTAAGGGAATGGACTTGACCATCATATTTGGACAAAAACTAACAGAAGATGACTTCCTTATGTATAGTTAATTCATTTATGGAATCTCGTATTCATGCAATGGAAGGAATCTTGGAGCAAGACTTAGTAACTTGTATCTAGTGCTAGACTTGCTCGACTGGGGACATTTAAGCCAATTGTAAGCAAAATCCATCTGGATAGAAACATGACTGCATATAAAGATTTGATTGTCTGACTAATTTGACTTGGGACATATAATCACCTCTGGTTTTGACTCATTGAGACATTAGTTCAGGGACGACCAAACCATTAATAGTGAACTCCTTGGATATTAAACATTTTGTCTTGGCATGTAACTTCCTTTATAATTAAACATGCCTAATTTTCCAAATCTCGTGATGTGTGTATCCGTGCAACTAGGATAAAAATATTATATAATATAGCATAAACATTTTTAATTACCTGGCCTGGATCATTGGTGAGCGCATCCAGCACACCTTCTGCATTCTCCATACTAGCTGCAATATGAAGAGGTGTAAGGCCTGCAGGTCCAGGCATGTCAGGCTTGAAAACAAAGCCATTACTACTAAGTTCTGCCTGTCCTTGTCCAGCTGTCAACATTGTCTCCTCTGCCACAGACTCTGGTACATAAGTCAATAGAAACTCAACCATTTCCCTGCAATTTCTGCGCACAGCTATATGTAGAATACCAACTTCAATCAACATGGTGATGGCCGACCAATTAGCACTGTTTACATTGCTACTGAATACAATGTTCAGAAGTTTCCGCACCACTGAGCACCAGTCATGTTCAGTTGAATACTCAAGAAGCCATTTCAATCGAGTAGGTGAAAATCTAGTCAGGGGCAAGATGCCAAGGTTTGATTGAGATGAGCAGCTTCTCTGAAATAGCCAACCTAGTTCATGCAAGAATTTTATTGCCTCTCTCTTTATCTTCAGTTGCAAATCATGATTTTGGCTTGTGACATCTTGATTGCTATTAAAAGGCATATCAATATACCTTTCTAGTGTGCGAATTTCAGCACAAACATCTGCTTCTGCCACTATGACTGGAAAGAAATTACCACTCATATCATGGCCTTCAACCTGAAAGAGCCATGACAAAGCATAAGTCAAACAGATTGCATTTCTTGCATAAATACTGCAAGAAAAAAAAAAAAAACTGCTGAAAAACCAATGCTTCCAACCAAATTTTCCACCTCAATGAAGCATCTCCCAATGACATTATGTGGGGACCAGGAAAAACTCCGACATAGAATCTGTGTGCATCCTTCAAAATCATCACTTCCGTCAATAAATGGAACACCGACATCTTGTACATATTCAGTTGAATCTTTTTGGACTGTATGCTTCCCTTGAAAGGCACAAATAATCCTGCAGAGAAAAAGCACAATGATAAGATGACATTTACCCTTCCAGATCTTGTTGAATGACAAATGAAGATTACATAAACTATACTAGCAAAATCTTCAAGCTAATCTCTGTTTTGACAAGATCAGCATTAATCTATTGAACATAGTTTTAAAACTCAGACTCGGCCGAGGATCGACTCCGACTCCGACTCCAAAACGGTAATGACTCGGCCGACTCGATTTCAATGACTCGGTTGTTGTAAAAAATACATTAAATATTTATTTTTTTTATAAAAAAACATAATTTTAAAGATTTTCATTCATGTTTACAAACACACAACATTATAATATAGATGGAAGACAACATATGATCAAAGTAGGCTCATGAACCAATCCATTATATCAAAATGGTACCCAATGGCAATACATAGTCAACTGTCATACATGATCAAAGACTCAAAACAAAAAACACATAACCAAGGAGGCTAAAAATGGCCTCTACAACAAAAGTAAATTGTGACCAGACTCCAGTACTAGTACTACAGCTACTGGCTAGTAGCTACTGCCAGAGGAGCCAAGATCATGTTGATCAATCTCTGGATCATCATCAGAGTCAAATAGGGGGCCCCATGACTCCTCCTCCTCCTCATCATCTCCAAAGTGGTACCACTAGCAAGTTGTGCAACTGCAGCAGATGCAAGTTGAGATAGAGTAGATATGCGGTTACACTTCTGTCGTGGCTGAGCAAAGGAAGCACCTACAACTGGAGTCCTTGTTGGTTGTGACACTGAGGCTGGTGGATTGGGATTTGCATTCAACTGAACAGCATGTTCAAGTTCAACTGATGTCTCGATATCTAAATCTAAATCAAGAACCTTATCAGGATCAAACTCTGCTGAACGACTCTCCACTACCCAATCTGATGTTGGATCAATGTCTTCCAACACAATGGGATCTGAATGAGGTATTTTGTTCAGCAAATGGTTTCGTTTGAGCCAGAGGTTGTATTGGACATAAACTAGATCATTTGACCGTTTTTGATCCAAACGGTTTCTCTTCTTTGTGTTACTTGGGAGCAGGAGCGAAAACGGGAGCGGGAGCGACATTTTCAAAAGCTCCTGGTTTGGGAGCGAATCCCAGTGGAGTTCGACAACCAATGTCACTAACATCAAGGTACATAGAGGGATTGGTGCTCTTGATTAAATATGAGTTCCATACCCTAATACATGACAAAATTCAATGGAAACATTGCAATCCTCCAATCCTGAAATCCTGAAAAGCTGATAAGTCTGCTGGATTTTGAATGAAATCTAAACTTCTACTTTCTCCATATGAAATCCAATGAGGCCAAAACCACTCTCAAACATCCTGAGTCATTTCATGGTAATGTTAAAAATTCAAGTAAAAGGATGAAAATGAAGATTAAGGAGAATGTCACTTTTACTTTAAGAATTTAACATTACCATGAATGGCATATCAATACTAGGGCCATAGGCTTGATCATTAAGCTACCCCACTCAAAACTTATTTGTTTCTTTGAAAAAAATTGCATTTCGAACATTACTTAGAAAAAAATTGCAAAAAAGGCTAAACGCTCCCAAAAAGGCAATGAGCATTTTTTTTAGGGAGCGCGCTCCTAAGGCGCCCCGGAGCCACTCCCACTCGGAGCGCGAATTAGGAGCGGGAGCGAGAGGGGGGGGCGCTCCCCCGCAACCCTGGTCCCTAATCAACGGCTGAGATTAGATCTGGCTTGATCCATGACTTTTGGACCATTCTAACTCAGTTTTATATTAATTCACATTAATATTTTATCTTCCCAAAGTTTAGACTTAGGGACTCCATTAAAAATATTAATTATTTTAATATCTCCCAAACGGGTTAGATTCTACCAAATCATTTCCGAGTCTTGGAGATCTCATGTCCTTTAGCCTCTCCACCAATTTTCGTGGCTAGAGCACATCCGATGGTACCCCAAATCAACATATTCGTCCTCAACATTGCATATAAATAGAAGGTGACTTAGCCTCATTTGGACACACTCATCTTCACACTTCTCTCTCTCTCTCTCCTCATTGATTGGGTACGGATTTCTGGGCCTCCCTCTCTCCACACGCCCGAAATTTAGGAGAGAGAAATTCAGGAGGCCGAAATTTCAAGAGGCCGAAATTTCAAGAGACCAAATTTCTGGACAGTTTGACCAAGCATTGACCAGCATGCGTTGACCTCCTTTGACTGCGTTTTTGTGAGGGCTATCTCTGTTTGAGCAAGCCGCATTTCTAGGCACAGAAATCGAGGCTAAATGTTGACTGTTGACCAGCGTTGATTGCAAGTAGGGTTGACCGCAGGTGGGCTGTTTGACCAGACTTTGATTGGATTGAATTTGACTGTTTTGAGCGTTGTTTTATCTTGTTGTTTGGAGGCTGAAGTTGACTGAAGTTAACCAATTTTCTGAGGGTCAAATCCGCCCTGTTGACCAGCGTTGACTTTTCTTGTTAGGGCTCTTTTACTGCTGTTATAAATTATCATATTTGTAAATTGTACTATCTCTCTCTGCTGAACTATTGAAGACTAAAAGAAGATTTGATCAAGGGTTTCCCCACATTGGGGTTGTCCCTGGCTGGTGCACAATCTTGTGTCCTCTTGTCTTGGCTTGTCTTCTACTATTTATGTTTATGTTCTATCTGCATTTTACTATCATGTTGATGTGATTGCTAATATGAATATTGATATTGGGCTAATAAATTAATTGAAGTAAAATTGCTCTGAAGCATAGAACATACCATTGTTGTCTAAAATTAACACAATGCCATCTAGGTTACTTGTGACAGAGGTGAGAATTAGTATACTAGAATACATCCACAATGTCATATTACCATATACGTTTAATAAATGCCATCCACCTTGGTCACACACATAGGTACAATCTATTCTCCTTAATTAAAGGATAAGTATTAAATAGTACATGACTCTCCCCCTACGCATAGCCCATATTGATGTGATTGAACTACTACAATATAAATTGTTGGCAGTTGCCTATTTCTAGCATCCATATTCACTAAAACCCACAAGATGTTATGTTACAGCCTCAAATCCAAGAAGAAAATAGTTTTTAGACACTCGTGATTCACATGGTGCTCAAGGTTATGTAAAAAGAATTCACATAACCCCTGTGAGAAGGTTCACAGAAGTAGTCTACTAAAGGAAAAACAAAATGAAAATGAAAAGCCTAATAAGACATTAAATTATACAATACAAGCTTTCATAATGAAAAAGAGATAAAAGAGAGAGCACAAGGAGTTTATAGTTCAACTAGTTATTGCCAATGTCATTGGTCATTTGGGTAGTTTTGTGCTAGCAAGAGCACGGTTCAAATCCCCCTAGTTTCAGCATACTGGTCTACACTGACAGGTTTACTAGGGATGTCATCCACAAATGGGGAGAAACATCCATTGGGTTTCCCATAAAGGGTTTCTTGGAAAAAAAAAAAGGAGTTTGAAGAGTTTGTTGGTGAAGTGATTAGAAAAACATCCAAAGAATTCAAAGGCCATCTGAGAGCCTATAAAATATTTTCAAAGATTCACTTTCTAGATTATCACATGTTGATGAGAGACCATACCTTAGTTGAAGTAACTGTGCATCCTATATATGCCATTAAGTTTAGATCAGCCATGGGAAATAGGAAGAAATTGTAACACCGGCATAGTAATGTCAAGGTGGCTGAAGGAGTGTTGATAAATGCACAATTAGACCATATGAAGAAGTTAGTTGAGTCTTCCTGGTTTGATCCCCTCCAAACCCACTAAATTTATTTTCTTCCTGAAATAGTAGGATTGAAATTAATGGAAAAGTCAATCATCATTGTTGACACAACCTGCTACTTTAGGAATATGTGGTCATTTGGTTAAACATTGAACATAAATTCCACCATAACATAAAGGAAGCATTTGCCAATTGAGTTTATCTTGCGTGATTGCGAAGAATCATTGTGATCCTCCCCACCCAGGTCCAACTCTCGTAAGTTGATCTGTTTAAGCTCAGGAATAGAGTAACTATGTTGCGCTCTTAAGTGATTATATATTGTGGGTTGGCCAGGGACTAGCAACCTCTCTCTTGTCTTTACGCTGGGAGGGAGGTTGAGCGTCGATCTCTTTTATGGCATAAGTTACTAAGGCATTCGTTTCTCTCCTTAATGGCATGAGTTACACTCCCCTAAATGGCATATGTTACTCTTCCTCAAGGCATGCATATTGCTCCTCCTATATATGTACCTCATATCATCTCACTCCTCACCACTTGTGCATTGTGAAAGAAGGATTTGAAATTGAGAGAGAGAGTTGGAGGGAATTGAAGAAGATTGTGAAGAAGAGAGATTTGGAGAGTAAGAGCAGAACTTGAAGGTTGATTCAATGTTTGTATCAGTTGCTACTATCGGTGATCTTCATGCTACAACTTGTTTAGATTTGGGTGTACTCATTCTCTTGATCTCCCATTGTACTATGTATCTTTGTTGAACAATTGATATCTAATAGAAGAAGAATTTGGTTGGGTTTTTCCCTTGATCATTGGACCTAAATTCTCTGTCTCATTTTTTTCTTGGTTGTCTTCCTTTGTGCATTTGGTTTATGTTCTATTTACAATTGCTTAACTAATATTGCAGCATAAAGAAGTTTTGTAATAAGTGATTGTTATAGCATAGAACATCAAAATTTTAACATTTGGAGGCCGAAAATCTCAAAGGTTCGTTGACTCTGTTTGATTGAATTCTACTCTTGTTTTTGGCTCGTTGACAGAGGGTTGACTGCAGGTCAACATCCGCTCTTTGACCGATATTTGATTGGGATTTGTTCACTAAGATTTGACCAAATTTTGACCCTTTTGTTCAGCTACCCCAGCCGAAATTCAACCCCTTTGTTGCAAACTGTGGCATTGACCAACATTGACTATTTTCTCTCTCCTTTCACTGATTTGACTTAACAATATTGAGGTCAAAAAATTAGAATCTTGTTTGGAATATTTTGATGTACATTTGATGAACTTAATTCTCTCTCATAAGGAAAGATTGTTAGGTTTTCCCCTTGTGGGTTTTGCCCTGGCTGCTGGCCTAAATCATGGTGTCTCTTGTCTCATTGTTTACTATGATCTCTATTGCTCTATTAGTGAAAGTGAATGGTTGAAATTTTTCATGTGTAACTACTTAATGATTGGAATGCTATAAGAAGACTAATTGTATCATTGGAAGTAGTTATCAATTTGAAAAATTGTACTAGTCTTGATTGCACTAGAAAATCAACAAAATGGTGTATTCAATCCATGGTTTCACAGACAATGTCATATTGAGCCTACGAAAGACAAAGTCACTAGTAGTAGAGGTATCCTTAGATCTTCTTTGCAAGGTTTTGATTGGATCAAGTTTTTCTAGTTTCATAATTAGGAGTCACCAAATGAGAATTTTTTAGCTTTGGCTTTGAGATATTCTCATCAAATGAGATTAAAGCAGAGACTTTAGATTATGAGGACTCAACTCCTCCCTAACAACTACACCAAAAATGTCACTGCAAAATCTAGTAGCCTAGTGCAAAGCCTCACTAGGGAATCTAAGTCTAAGGCAACAATGGGACCCACCAACATTGTAACCTCACTAGTTTCTCCCTTATTGTTTTGTGCTTGGATATTATCCCCACAAGGAGGCTTCCCTACCAAGACTTTGGAGGTTAGATGACCTACCAACATTGTCACCTCACTGGTTTCTCCCTTATTGTTTTGTGCTTGGATATTATCCCCACAAGAAGGCTTCCCTGCCAAGATTTTGGAGGTTAGATGACCTGGGAATCTAAGCCAAATAGCTTTCTAAAGGACTTGCAGCTAAACACTTGAAAGGATCTTTAATAAAGACATGCTTAGGGGTGGATAAAGAGCTGATGAGATAGATGGAGGTACTGGCAAAGTCTTGGAGGCCAAGATAAGGTTTATAGATGTTCAAGTACGATTTCCCACTAGCCACCATCAACTAAAGAATGTTGTTATAAATTAGGGTTTCATAGGTATGCTGATTTACAACATGCAAAACAGTATAATAGAAGTAAAAATAGACTATAAAGGATAAGGTCAACCAAGGATTGAGGCTATTCAATGAAGTAAACAAGTGATAGTTCAAAAAATGGTTTTTATTGGCTGAAAATGTAAAAAACAGCAAAAATAACCTAGACATCATCCCTAAAATTTGTGGTATAGAAACAAGAGTTAACAAAAAATATTGCACTTTTTAATATGGCATATGGAAAACCCAAATTTCATATATTTTCACGCAAAATGGAAGAAAATAGCATTAAACTTACACCATTCAAGCATGTTAGTTTTTGCAGCATCAGATGGTGTTCTAGTCTCGAATTTGCTCTGAGAGGCTAAGAAACACTAGGACTCCAAAACATTTCTAGAAAATCCACCTAGAAATAGCTCAATTAAGTTAATTAGTCAGTAATTAAATTTTTCCTACGTCTAACTCAGGGTTACTTGGAAACAGGAGCGAAAGTGGGGAGCGAGAGCGACATTTTCATAAGCTTCCGGTTTGGGAGCGAATCCCAGAGCGTTTTTTATATAATATATATATTTTTATATTTTGATGCATATATGTCAACAAAAACATGTAGAATGGTGAATTAGATATAAAAAGACATAGATTGAACCATATAACAACAATCATCTAGATGTTATAATCTTCATCAACCACGTCCACAAGTTAGTGACATACAACATATTGAGTCTCATGAATCATGATTCATCAATCTTAAAGTTTCAAGCTTTCAAAATTCAATTACAATATGTAACATTTATCATCATTGATCATCAACATTGTACTTGTAATCTAAGTTTAACCATTACAACAAATAATATCTAACATGCAAGGAAATGTTATAAAATGAAATGAAATTAAACAACTTTCAACTTTCACGAAGCATCATATTCATAATTCATTACCAATGAGTTATAATTGCCAACTTCAAACTTCAAACATCAAACTTAAATTGTCATATATTGTTTACAAAAATATCATAATAAATATGAAAGAGTCAACAGTTAATAAAACTACTAGAAAAGACAAGTAAATCTATCGTCTACATCTTCCTCTTGCCACCCACGAATAATGTCTAATTTCTGAGTAGGTCGTGGTGGTCTTCTAGGAGTCTCCTCCCACACAGACCCACAACCAAAACTAGAAGGCACATGCCCTCCACGTGAGGATGTATCTGGAGGCGGCGACAACAAAGGAACAAAACTCGAAACTCTAGCACTGCTACTGGATGATGGGGGTGGCATGGTTGTTGCTTCATCTTCCTCTCTCATAAGTTCTACTTCCAGTTCTTCAAGACATATAGTGCCATCCTCCAAATTATCATCCTCTAGGTGGCTGTCCCAAATTTTATATGTTGGATCTTCATAAGCCTGATCACAGTAATGAATAAACAACCTCAAGTTGTAGTGCACATAAACCAAGCTTTCTACCCGATTTTCATTGAGTCTGTTTCTTCTCACATAATGTATGAAGTTGTAGGTGCTCCAACACCTCTCTACAAAAGAAGTATTTATAACTTGTGAGAGAACTTTTTTTGCCAATTTTGGCAAAAGTCCCTGGCCGCCATATGCTTCCCACCATGTGAGAGCATCAAATCTGTCTCTATCTTCCATTGCATGGAAGGAACCAAACAAACCAGTGCAACTGAAGTATCTACCTAATTCAAGACGCAAATTAGCACATTCCTCCATGTCAAGTATCAACTTGTCTAATGCTTGCAAATATCCTGTAGATACCTCTTCATCTATATGGGGTTTGACCCTAATCTCACCCCCTGGTGTAGGTTGGCCCAACCAAGATGGAGAGTAGTATTTTGGCGTAAGGATATACGCCAGGCATGTAGTGGAAAATTAAGTTTATTCCACCGTGTACACACACAATTGTGAATCAGTGTATACAAGTTGGGATCATCTTTCTTAACAATATCTTTTATTTGCCCCAACATAGTATCCATCTGCTCATACACCTCCCCAATCACTGGTTTATCTGTATCTGCAAACCGAATCATGTGATAAATGGGCTTGGTGAATTCCAATACTTGCCTCACACGTGCCCAAAATTGACCATCAAGAGCGGTCTCCTCCACCTATTCAAAACCTTGCTTGTCAGCTGCATTTGTAGCCCTTTCCTTTAATACCTGCCAGTGTGGACTTGATACCATGCTAGCCAATGACTCCCTTACCTTCAAAAGGTGCCTGAAGGTGAGGTAATAGCTAGCAAATCTAGTCTTCACAATCTTCAACAGCTCCAATCTTGAGTGATTGTGGAAAAGCCCATGTGTATTGCTATGATTTGTATTAAATTTTATCATTTGTTTGCCTTTCTTGTACAAATCACCAATCCATTTGTATTGTTGGTTTTTGTTCTTAATAATCATGCATCAAAAGGTTCAATGTGTGAACCAAACACCCAGACCAAAATATGTTGGGGTATATATCCTCAATAATTTCTCCCGCTGCCTTACAATTAGTAGCATTATCAGCGATGACTTGGATGACATTGTATGGCCCAATACGTTCAATTGTTTCAAGTAATGGTTCTGCAATGTTGATGCTGGTCTTGAACTTCTCTAAGTAATCATATGCTGAAAGAAAATTGGCACCACTAATAGACACAGCAAGAACACTTATCAATGCCTTGCCTTTTACATTTGCCATCCATCAGGTACAATGGACACCCCATGCTTAGTCCAAGAATTTGTCATTCTACTCAAAGAATGTGATATTTTTGATTTTTCATGATCAAATCCAACGGTTCTAGCCTTGTCATACCCAGGGCTCTCGTATACTTTAGGGGCATCATTTATGGCAGAAACCATTTCATGCCAATAAGGTGAGCGAAGAACATTGAATGGTATCCCACATGCATAGAGAAACTGGTAATTTTTTTAATCCACATCATTCCTACACCCTTCATCAAGGAAATCTGATATGGTTCTTGTGAAAATTTTGAATCTACACATCAGAAATCCTACTGCAATCACTGGTTTACTATCTCCTACTTGTATTTACATTCAACAAGTTTAATTATTTAAACAACGATGAAAACACTATTGCTAACTACACATACATACAGATCATGAACTGAAGATAGAACGAGACAAATACACAGGGGACAACATTATTTTCAAACAATCGTCCCCGGAAAAACCCAATGCGAGAAAACTGGTGCAGAAGATAGAGGGTTTATATTATTAAGCAGATTTCTGAATACAACTAGGGTGCCAAATCCGACTCACCCAACAGAGAATAAACTCGATAGAAGTACCTCTATCCATAGACATATGAACAAACCCCACTGATGACAGCGTTGTTCTCATTGCTGGGCAACGATGGCTGCTCTAAGCTTGGCACTGGAACTGCGTGACTTCCTCTAGGAGCTACGTTACTGCGTCAAAGCTCTCCCTCTGCATCATTGCAACATTGCGTCAGAGCTCTCCCTTTGCGTCACTACATCAAAGCTCTCCCTCTGCAATACTGCGCCACTACGTCAGAGCTCTCCCACTGTGCCACTCCGTCAGAGCTCTCCCTCTGCATCACTGCGACATTGCGTCAGAGCTCTCCCTCTGCATCACTGCGACATTGCGTCAGAGCTCTCCCTGGTGCTTCTCTGCCTCTCTACTTTGTATTCTCGGCCTTGGACTGAAGTCCCTCTGTCGAACTGCCTCTCTCACTGCAACAAATCACTTGTTCAATTTTCTCAAGATACCTCGCTCTAGAAAAATCGAACTCTTTGATCTCTCAAGTGTCTCTCCAACTAACCCTCAAGCCTCTTCTTTTACTTTTCCTATTGATGAATCAACAGTCGAGATTGAGTCCCTAATCAATGGCTAAGATTAAAATAGACTTGATCCTCGTCACTTAGAAGTTTCTCACCCATGTTCTTATTAATACCCATTAATATTTTATTTTTCTAAGTTTAGACTTAGGAACCCATTAAAAATATTAATTTTTTAATAGCTCATCATCCGGGTGGAATTTTTCAAACGATTTCTGGGTCTTGGAGATCTCATGTGTTGTAGCCCCTCCACAAAATTTTGAAGCTAG
Source organism: Pinus taeda (assembly GCA_000404065.3). Taxonomy (NCBI): domain Eukaryota; kingdom Viridiplantae; phylum Streptophyta; class Pinopsida; order Pinales; family Pinaceae; genus Pinus; species Pinus taeda. The sequence continues at coordinate 348,662 of APFE030134291.1, forward strand.
AGCACATCTGATGCTACCTAAAATCAACACTCCCTCTTAGCGAGGAATGTGCTCTAGTAATACTTCCCCATAGAAGCATCACACTGGTCCACTACATCGGTCCTGTGCTGCTGATACTCGACCTGATGCCCTTCATCCACTGCATTGCTGCTTCCTGTACTACTGCCCATGACTCTGCCACTATCACTGCTACATCTTTACTACAACCCCCTCTCAATATGCTGCATCATGCTGCCCATAGCAATGCCACTGGTAACTGCTACACTGTAACTCAGTTTCTGAGAAGAAAGCAACTGAAACTTCACCCAACACTGACATACTGGTTAGTATGGATGCCTCATGATGCTGAAGCTACCTTTGCTGCTACTCTGTGTTGGCCTATTGAATTTTCTAAGTCTATTCGTTAGAAAATTAATATGTATTCTGTTGATTTATTTCTTCTACTTGTTTAAATTCGAACAAGTTATTTAATACATTTAAATACCAAAATAAACACAATACAATCACAACATCTACAGATCATCAACTGAAAGGAAACAAGCACACAAGAGACACTGTTATTTTTGGACAAATGTCCCCGGAAAAACCCAATGCAGAAAAAGCGGTGCAACTATTCTAAGGGTTATATTATTATGCAGTCTTTCTGAGTACAAAAGGGTTTTTGACCGGCTCACCCGACAGAGAAAAAAATACACGACAGCAATACTTTTATATTCAGAAATAGGTATTCAAAAAATTTGTCGCACAAAACCCTCTCCAGCACAATTGAAGCTTAGCGCTTGCCCTTTTGGCCTTTGCGTCAGCCCTCTGAGGCACTTCGCAGCCTCTGGGACCCTCTGCATCACTCCAACAACCTCTGTGTGGATGACGCAGTCCCTCTGGCCTCTGCGTTGTCTCTGCTGGGCTCTGCATAGCCTGGACCTTTGCTCTCGCTCTCTCTGCTTCTGCGCTGGTCTCTCGGTATTGTCTCTGCCTCTTTGCCTTATACTCACTGCCCCTCGCTCCTGATCATTGATTCAACTTTGCTTATCAACCTTGCTCTAGCAAAATGAATGATTGATGACCCTAGTGTGTTCTCCAACTGACCCTCAAGCCTCCTCTTATACTTTTCTCGTTGGTTCTTCAACAGCCGAAATTAAATCTCTAATCAATGGCTAAAATTAGATTTGGCTTGACCCATGACTTTTGGAACCTTCTAACCTAATTTTATATTAATAACCATTAATATTTTATTTTTCCTAAGTTTAGACTTAGGAACTCCATTAAAAATATTAATTATTTTAATATCTCCCAAACTAGGTACAATCTGTCCAAACCATTTCTAGGTCTTGAAGATATCATGTGCTTTAGCCTCTCCACCAATTTTCATGGCTAGAGCACATCCGATGCTACCCCAAATCAACACTTCCTCTTAGCAAGGACTATGCGCTAGTAATACTCCTGACTGAGCATTACTCTGATTATCTGGCACCGGTCCCTATGCTAATGCTAGGCCTCCCCACCCAACATCCTCTGCACTGTTGCATCCTGTACTGTTGCCCATGGCTCTGCCACTGCCACTGTTGCATCCGTACGACAACTCCCTCTGCATCCGCGCTGTTGCTAGTTTATCCTCCCAACACCACATTTGCACTGCATCCCCCTCTCATCATGTTGCATTGTGCTACTGCATACTGCTACTGCACCGCAACTCAATTACTGAGAAGTAAGTAACTGATCCACCCAACTTTTGACATCCCTGTTAGGCTAGAGATACTCCCAATGTTGAAGCTCTCTTTGTCGATAACAAGTGCTCCCTCTATTGACCTCTGAGGTGCTGCAACAACTCCCTGCATCTCGCATTGTTGCAAACCTCTCTTTGCCATCCTGCACTGTTGCAACACTCTCGTGACTCTCGCACTATGCAACCTGCTAGCCTTGCGCTACCAGGGGACTCCTGCACTATAGCACTCTCCGTCGCTCCTTCCGCATCCGTCTCTACCTACATCTGCCAGTGCTGCTACTCCTCTTCGAGGCTCCTGTAGCAAGGTATAATCCAAGAGGTTGGGTACCTCAGGGATCCTGCCCCTCATCGCCTGTAGTCCTCCTGACTACAACTCGATGTCTCCCACTTCTTCTCAAGTGGCACATGAGCACTCATGGCATTATCGTCATTCTCCTCGACTTCTTTCTCCACTCTCGTTGGTGCTACCTTAGAGTTAGAAGCCTCTCCCTTACTCTTCTTCCTCAGACGCTGGTTCGCATAGTGACCAGTTCTCCACAATGGAAGCACTTGACCTTGGAGAAGTCCTTCTTCTTTCTCTTCTCCTGCTTTCCCGTAGATGCTAGAGCCACATCCTCTTCCTCTTCCTTCTTGATCTCGACCCCTTTGTCGTTACTCCCCGCCTTGGTTAGCCGTCTGATCTCTTTTTGACGAAGAGTCGCCCACAGTTCTTCCCAATCCAAAAGACTTGTCCTGCCCAGTATGCTCTGGACAAATGTCTCCTAATCCTTGGAATCTGCATTAAGTGCGGTCCTCACCATCAACTCTTGATCTGGCGTAGCCCCTATGGAAGTTAGCTGGTCACAGAACTTCTTCAACCAACCGAGGAAGACATCTATATGCTTTACCTTCTGCATTTGGTATGACCTTAGCTGATTCTCTAGGAGCGTATTGCTCTGCACGAAAGTATGCTGGTACAATGTCTTCAAAGTGTCCCACATCTCTTTTGTCGTTTCCTTCTCAGCAATATGTGGTACCACATGATCCTTGAGCCCATTAAGAATGATGCACTTTGCCTTAGCCATTGCCTCCTTGTACCTTTCATTAGCTACCGGGTCAACTGGGATAGCCATCACTCTCAAGGCGAAGCCCTTGATACAATGTCTGTCTAGAATGGACAAGGTCCTAGCCTTCCAGACCACAAAGTTGGACGCTCCGTCTAGCCTGTCCTGATCTCTCAGCCCTTTCACGACCATCTTTCTGCTCTTCTCTGTCGACTCCTTCGAGTCTCTCTACTTCCCACCTGGAAGTTCTCGGTTCGACTCCTGCTGAGTGTCTCTACTTCCCTTCTGGAAGTTCTCGGTTCGACTCCTCTGAGTCTCTCTACTTCCTGTCTAGAAGTTCTCTTCTGGACTCCCTCTGAGTCCCGATTTCCCTCTTGGAAATCCTTCTGCCAACCGACAAGTTGCCCCTCTCCTATCGTCTGTGCAACTGCAACACTGATCCAGATTCCTTGACTAGAAATCCGCTTCGGCAGCAGCTTCCTCTACCTTGGTCTTGCCCTGGTAGGTACTGTTCTGACCAAAGTACCCCACCAGCTTCGCTCCATAAACTACCCACAACTTCCTATGCCCTAGCAACTGAAGGATTGAACCTCGTGGCTTTGTGCAATCCCAACACCAGCAAAACAGCTCCCTTAGCTAACTGCGTCAGCCCACCTGGCTTCTGCGTGACTCTGCGTGAGCCTGTTTCTGCCCTCCTCACCCTCTGCGCTGCCTCTCTCTGGCCTAGATTGATGACGCAGTCCCTCTGAATCACTCCCTTTGTCATTTTCTGCAAAGATCAGCTCTGTCACTCAAGACAACTGAATTTGCTGCAAATGCTCTTCTAAGCTGATCCTTTCAGCTTTCCTGTGATCTCCAACCACGCTCTAATACCATGTTGAATTTTCTAAGTCTATCCATTCGAAAATTAATCTGTATTTTGCTGGATTAGTTCTTCTACTTGTTTAAATTCAAACAAGTTATTTTATACATTTAAATACTGAAATAAACACAATACAGTTACAACATCTACAAATCATCAACTGAAAGAAAACAAGCACACAAGTGACACCATTATTTTTGGACAAATGTCCCCGAAAAAACCCAATGTGGGAAAACCAGTGCAACTATTCGAGGGTTATATTATTATGCAGTCTTTCTGAGTACAACAGGGTTTCTAACTGGCTCACCGAATAGAAAAAAAATACACGGCAGCAATACTTCTATATTCAGAATCAGGTATTCAGAAAACCAGTCCCACGAAACCCGCTCTGACACAACTAAATCTCAGTGTTGGCCCTTCTGGCCTCTATGTCAACCTCCTATTGACCTGCGTCAGCCCTAGGACCCTCTGCGTCAGCCCTCTAAGGCACTGCGCAGCCTCTGGGACCCTTTGCGTCACTCCAACAGCCTCTGCGTGGATGACGCAGTCCCTCTAGCCTCTGCGTTATCTCTGTTGGGCTCTGCGTAGCCTGGATTGGCTGCTGCTCTCGCTCTCTCTGCTTCTACGCTGATCTCTCAGTATTGTCTTTACCTCTCTACCTCATAGTCACTACCACTCGCTCCTGATCACTGATTCAACTTTTCTTAGCGATCCCGCTCCAGCAAAATGAATGACTGATCACTCTGGTGTGTTCCCCAGCTAACCCTCAAGCCTGTTATACTTTTCTCGTCGGTCCTTCAATGGTCGAGAATAAATCTCTTATCAACGGCTAAGATTAGATTTGGCTTGATCCATGACTTTTGGAACCTTCTAACCTAGTTTTATATTAATACACATTTATATTTTATTTTCCTAAGTTTAGATTTAGGAACTCCATTAAAAATATTAATTATTTTAATATCTCTCAAACTGGGTACAATCTATCCAAACCATTTCTGGGTCTTGGAGATCTCATGTGCTTTAGCCTCTCCACCAACTTTCATGGCTAGAGCACATCTAATGCTACCCCAAATAAACACTCCCTCTTAACGAGGACTATGCTCTAGTAATACTCTTCACTGAGTATTACTCTGATTATCTGGCACCGGTCCCTGTGATGATGCTAGGCCTGCCCGTCCAACATCCTCTGCACTGTTGTATCTTGTACTGCTGCCCATGGCTCTGCCACTGCCACTGCTACATCCGTACGAAAACTCCCTCTACATCCGTGTTGTTGTTGGTCCATCCTCCCAACACTGCATCTGCATTGTATCCCCCTCTCTTCATGCTGCATCGTGCCACTGCATACTGCTACCGCACTGCAACTCAGTTATTGATAAGTAAGTAACTGATCCACCCAACTTCTGACATCCCTGTTGGGCTAGAAACATTCCCTATGCTGAATCTCTCTCTGCCGCTAACAAGTGCTCCCTCTATTGACCTTTGCGCTGCTGCAACAACTCCTTGCATCTTGCATCGTTGCAAACCTTTTTGTGTGTTAAAATTGGCAACTAGGGCCAAACTCCATGTGGGTCATTTTATTTATGGCAGTTGATATTTTTCTTAGATCCCTCTCATCGAGAGGTGTAGGATTGATCTAAAGATCATCTGATTCCGATAAGTATTTATGAAGATATGAATTTATTTTGATTATGGACAAATTGTCAAGTCGGCTAGCAACTTATGTAGGCTCAGAAGCCCAATAGTCATGTCTATTCAACTTCTACGTTTTAGTATAAATAGGAGAGGACTTGAAGTCATTTGTCACACACACACTCACTCTTGTGATCTCATTTCATCATGTTTTGGGTTTGATGAAGATGAGAGCTAGAGGGAGTGCCCTAGGGTATACGTTGCCCTAGATAACATGCCCTAGATCTAAATGCAGTCATGGGAGAATAAGCTCTACGTTGCTCAAAAGCCAGAAAAGCTGGAAAATTCGAAACTGGCAGAACAACCGAAAATGCTTAAAAAGCCGGAAAAGCCAGAACTGCCAGAAAAGTTGGAAAAGTTGGAATTGCCGGAAAAGCTGGAACTGTCGAAAAAGCCAAAACTGCCGGAACTGCCAAAACCGCTGGAACTGACGGAATAGACGGAAAAGCTGGAAAAGCCGGAAAAGCTGGAACTGGCAGAAAAATCGGAAATGTCGGAAAAGCCGGAAATGTCGGAAAAGCCGGAAATGCCAGAAAAGCCGCAAAAGTTGGAAAAGCCAGAAATGTTGGAACTGTCGGAACTGCCAGAAAAGCTGGAACTGCCGGGACTGTCAGAACTGCTGTGAAATTGGCACAACCGGAACTGCTGGGACTGCCAGAACTACTGGGAACAACTAGAACTACCGGGAACTGCCGAAACAGCCGAAGCATCTGTCTCCGGAGGAGAGCAGCATGCAAGGGACAACTAACTAACATTGGGACAGTTGTATGGTACTTAGCAGCAATACACCAAGCATGCAATGTTACAGCTAGCATGCAAGGGACAACTAGCATGCAACAACAGGCATGCTAAGGACAACAAGCGTGCTAGGGACAACAAGCAAGCAAGGTGCAACCAATGCATAGGTTAGGATGGCAACATGGTGCAGCAATTGCACATAATGCAGTACAGTGGTGGGTACAATCATGATTAATGAAGCGTGATGAGATGCAGCATAGTGATGATGGGTGCAACATGATGCAACGCGGTGAGGTGCAACATGATGACAAAACGCAGCACAATGATAGGCGAAGGAGTCACCTTGGAGAATTAGTTGAAGTAGCATGTCTTCAACTGATCTCATGTATCATCTTCTCAAAGATGATCTATGCTCTTATCTAGATAAGTCAAAGTGTTGACTTCTGTTGTAAACGTACTATCTCTCTCTCTCTTTGCTTAACTATTGAAGAACATATAAGAAGAATTGATCAAGGGTTTCCCCACATTGGGGTTTGTCCCTGGCTAGCGCCACATCTTGTGTCGTCTTGCCTTGGCTTGTCTTCTACGATTTATACTTATGTTCTATCTGTAGTTTACTTTAATGCTGATGTGATTGCTAATCTGGAAAAAATATTGAGCTAACTGTGAAAATTGAAATAAATTGCTCTAACATAGAACATACCTAAAATTAACATGGTATCGGAGTTGAGGTGAAGACATACCCAAGCAACAGTGAAAGAGCAATCATCGAAGACAGTTGGGAAAGGACAAAAGGATCAGTGGATTCCTGATCCCTCTTCAAATTCATCGAGCGTGAAGTCGAAGTAGAGAATATTATCAGAATGGTGCAGCGGAAGTTTGTGATGGCCTACCTAAAAATCACTTCATTGAGAAGTTCGGATCTAAGGGTGGAAGGAAAGGCAAATGCCTTGGTTGCAATAAGTTCGACCATTATGCGAAGGAGTGTCCAAATAGCAGAGACACATCTCTTGATGAAGATAACAATCATTCCAGGGACATCTTCAATGATCAAAGGAATGACAGGTAATGCAAGTCATTAAGGAAATGGTCAAATCTTCAAAGAAAGCAAGCAACCCCAGGTATGAAGAATCAAATGTTGTTTCTAATAAGATAAAGAAGCATTATCTTGTATTGGCCCTCTCCTTCAAATTCTTTAGGAATCTGACTTATTGATTGTAGTGCTTCAAGGCATTTCATTGGATAGATGGGTGCACCCTCTAATTTGGTAGAGATGGAAACAATCGTGGGATTATGCTTGGAGCTGATGCCACCTATCACGGAAGGGGTGTAGGGAATGTTATCCCTTAATTGAATGAGGGTAACTCAATTCATTTACAAAATCTCTTTTATGTACATGATCGCAAGAAGAACTTGGTGTCCATTTCGGCAATGGAAGTCAAATATTTCAGGGTGGCACTCATCGATGGAAAGGTCCACAGGTTTGGAACAACCCGAGGAGTTTGAGATTCATGATCGGGAATCTCATGTATATAGGTGGAAGAAAGCCATCTATGGCTTGAAGCGCAACTCCCTGGGCATAGTATGAGAGGATTGATAACTGTCGGATGAAGTTGAGATTCACTATGAGTGAAACCGATCCAAACCATTACTCGAAGGTTGTGGATGATAAACCTCTCATACCGGTACCTTATGAGGATGACCTATTTCTAACAGGGGCAGACCCTCTCATTTGCAGAAGTAAGAGGGAGTTGGATTTTGAATGTGGAATGATAAACTGCAAGCCTGTGACTACCTCAAGGATATTAACTTCTAGAATTTATATGGTAGTGATGTCAGACTAGATTTGGGAAATGCCTCTGAGTTTCATAAACTCATTCGCATTGATGTTCTTGGTGAACTTCTGTCTGGACATATGTTTTGTAGTTAGCATGGTGAGCTCATATTTGGTTGAGCCTCACTAGATTGGTGCCAAGAATCTTTTGAGATATCTTCGAGGAACAATCTCTCATGGATTGAGATACACTGCCCGAAATATGAAATTGCATGATTATTCGAATGTTGAGTGGGCAGGTAGTGTGGAGGATCACTAGAGCACTTCTTAGTGCTGGTTCTCTTTGGATTCTGCTTCGATATCATGGATGAGCAGGAAGCAGAAATCGGTTGGTATAAGCACCGCCGAGACTGAATGCATAGCGACGAGTATGATCTTGTGTGAAGCTACATGGTTGCAGAAGCTCTTAAGTGAGCTATTTGTACACATGATGAATACCACTGTGATTCTCTATGACAACCAAAGGTGGGATTTGATTATTGAGGAATCTCGTTTTCGATGATTGCTCCAGCAGATAGACATCAGATACTGCCTTATCTCGGATATGGTAAGTCGATGAGCAAGGAGGCTCCATTACATTGAGACTGATGTACAGGTTGCAGACATTTTTTGTCAAAACCTCGGGGAAAGGTCAAATCTGTAACTTTCCCTAACGACTTGGAGTCGTTGAGAGACCTTATAAGGGATCTACATGTTGCATGCATTAAGCTCTAGGAGCTCTGGGGAGCTTGGGGTACTTACAGGAGCAACATACGATGCAGGGCGACTCACCCTCCCTTGGTGGTGCGCTATGGAAGAGGATGATTCATTCTCAGGATGATTCGTTCTCCATGGCGACTGTGGAACAGGATGATTCGTTCTCCTGTGGGCCAGGATGATTCGTTCTCCGTGGTGACTATGGAATAGGATGATTCGTTCTTCGTGGCGACTATGGAACAGGATGATTCGTTCTCCTGTGGGCCAAGATGATTCATTCTCCGTGGCGACTATGGAACAATATGATTCGTTCTCCTTTGGGCCAGGATGATTCGTTCTCCATGGCGACTGTGGAACAGAATGATTCATTCTCCTATGGGCCAGGATGATTTGTTCTCCGTGCCATCCACTGACAGGATGATTCGTTCTCCTGTGGACAGGATGATTCGTTCTCCTGTCGAGGCATCCTACCCATGCAGTCTAGGACTCATGGGAAGTACCTCTCATCTGATCAATGAGCAGGGAAATGAGGATAGGGACCATAGTAGTTCTATTGATGAATGCACCGTTGTATCTACCGTACTCCCTATGCTAGGATGACCTCCATTGATCTGAGATTAGTATGAGTGGTTTGAGATACTCTCTTGTGATATTGATCTGGGATCAATAAAACTGACTTCGGGTCAGTAAGAGTGATGTGACACACTCTCTTCAGATGAAACTGACTTAGGGTCAGTAGAGAATGTTATGAGACATTCTCGATCAATCTTCTTCTTCATGGTTCAAGCTTTCAGCAGAGCTCAACAGAGCAGTGCTCAGTAGATCAAAGCAGAGCAGAGCAGTGCAGTGCAAGGCACTAATGGTAGAGATAGTACAATTGGACATATGGATCAACGGATGGAGTTCTCCCTAGTTGAGAGGGAGTGCTAAAATTGGTAACTAGGGCCAAACTTCATGTGGATCATCTTATTTATGGTAGTTGATATTTTTCTTGGATCCCTCTCATCGAGAGGTGTAGGATTGATCTAAAGATCATCCAATTCCGATAAGTATTTATGAAGATATGAATTTATTTTGATTATGGACAAATTGTCAAGTCAGCGAGCAACTTATTTAGGCTCAGAAGCCCAACAGTCATGTCTATTCAACCTCTACGTTTTAGTATAAATAGAAGAGGACTTGAAGTCATTTGTCACACACACACTCACTCTTGTGATCTCACTTCACCCTGTTTTGGGTTTGATGAAGATGAGAGCTAGGGGGAGTGCCCTATGGTATACACTGCCCTAGATAACATGCCCTAGATCTAAACGCAGTCATGGGAGAATAAGCTCTACGTTGCTCAAAAAGTCGAAAAAACTGAAAAATCCGAAATAGCCAGAAAAGCTAGAACTACCGGAAAACCAAAACTGCCAGAAAAGCCGGAAATGCCGGAAAATCTGGAACTACCAGAAAAGCTGGAATATCCGGAACTGTTGGGAAAGTCAAAACTGTCGAAAAAGCCGGAACTGGTGAAACTGACGGAAAAGCTAAAAAAGCCGGAACTGCCGGGAAAGCCAGAAAAGTTAGAAATGTTGGAAACGCCGGAAAATCTGGAAAAGCCGAAAATGCCGGAATTGCCGGAAAAGTCGGAATTGTTGGAAAAGCCGGAATTGCTGGGACTGCCAGAACCGCCGGGAACAACCGGAACTACCGGAACTGCCGGGAATAGCCCAAACTTCCACAATTGCCGGGAACTACCGAAACAGTCGGAGCATCTGTCTCCAGAGGAGAGTAGCATGCAAGGGACAACTAACTAACATTGGGACAGTTGTATGTTACTTAGCAGCAAATACACCAAGCATGCAATGTTACAGCTAGCATGCAAGGGACAACTAGCATGCAACAACAAGCATGCTAAGACAACAGCATGCTAGACAACAAGCAAGCAAGGGCAACCAACACATAGTTCAAGATGCAACATGCTGCAACAATTGACATATGCAGTAAATGATGTACAATCAGATAATGAAATGTGATGAGATGCAGCTAGTGATGATGGTGTAGCATGGTGCAGCGCGTAGGTGTTAGCATGATGACAAAATGCAACACAACGATAGGTGAGGATCACCTTGGGAAATAGTTGAGCAACTGTCTTCAATTGCTCTCATTATCATCTTCTTAAACGATGATCTATGCCTTACTAATAGTCAAAGTGTGACTTCTTTGTAAATGTACTATCTCTCTCTCTCTCTCTCTGCTGAACTATTGAAGAAATTAGGAAGAATTGATCAGGGTTTCCACATTGGGTGTGTCCCTGGCTAGTGCCACATCTGTCCTCTTGTCTTGGCTTGTCTTCTGCGATTTATATTTATGTTCTATCTGCAGTTTACTTTAATGCTAATGTGATTGCTAATCTAGAAAAGATATTGAGCTAACTGTGACAATTGAAATAAATTGCTCTAGCATAGAACATACCTAAAATTAACATTGTGCCATCCTGCATTGTTGCAACACTCTCGTGCCTCTCACACTATTACAACCTGCTAGCCTCGCACTGCGCTGGGACTCCTCCACTGTAGCACTTTCCAGCGCTCCATCTGCATCCGTCTCTACCTACATCCGCTAGTCTTGCTACTCCTCTTCAGGGCTCTCATAGCAAGGTATAATCCAAGAGGTTGGGTACCTCAAGGATCCTTCTCCTCACCGCCTGTAGTCCTCCTGACTACAATTTGATGTCTCCCCACTTCTTCTCAAGTGGCACATGAGCACTCATGGCAAAATCGTCATCCTCCTTGACTTCTTTCTTCGCCCTCGATGGCGCTTCCTTCGTATCAGAAGCCTCTCCCTTACTCTTCTTCCTCGAACACTAGTTTGCATAATGACCTCGTTCCCGACAATGGAAGCACTTGACCTTGGATAGGTTCTTCTTCTTTCTCTTCTCTTGCTTTCTTGCAGATGCTAGAGCCGCATCATCTTCTTCTTCCTTCTTGACCCTGACCCCTTTGCCTCTACTCCCCACCTTGGTTAGCCTTCTGATCTCTTTTTGACGAAGAGTTGCCCACATTTCTTCCCAATCCGGAAGATGCGTCCTGCCTAGTATGCTCTGGACAAATGTATCCCAATCCTTGGAGACTGCGTTAAGTACGTTCCTCACCATCAACTCCTCATCCGGCGTGGCCCCTATGGAAGTTAGTTGGTTACGAATCTCCTTCAACCAACCGAGGAAGACATCTATTTGCTCTCTCTTCTGCATCTGGTATGACCTTAGTTGTTTCTCCAGGAGCATCTTACTCTGCACAGAAGTATGCTGGTACAATGTCTTCAAAGTGTCCCACATCTCCTTTGTTGTTTACTTCTCGGCAATATGTGGTACCACATGATCCTTGAGCCCATCAAGGATGATGCACTTTGCCCTAGCCATTGCCTCCTTGTACCTTTCATTAGCTATCGGGTCAACTGGGATAGCCATCACTCTCAAGGCGAAGCCCTTGATACGATGTTTGTCTAGAATGGACAAGATCCTGGCCTTCCATACCACAAAGTTGGATGCTCTGTCCAGCCTGTCCTGATCTCCTAGCCCATTCACGACCATCTCTTTGCTCTTCTCTGTCGACTCCTTCGAGTCTCTCTACAACCTGCCTGGAATTTCTCGGTTCAACTCCTGCTGAGTCGCTCTACTTCCCTTCTAGAAGTTCTTGGTTCGACTCCTCCGAGTCTCTCTACTTCCCGTCTAGAAGTTCTCTTCTGGACTCCCTCTGCGTCCCAATTTCCCTCCTGGAAATCCTTCTGCCAGCTAACAAGTTGCCCCTCTTTGATTGTCTGTGAAACTGCAACACTAATCCGAATTCCTTGACTAGAAATCTGCCTCGGCAGCGAATTCCTCTATCATGGTCTTGCCCTGTTAGGTACTATTATGACCACAGTACCCCATCAGCTTCGCTCCACAAACTACCCACAACCTCCTATGCCCCAACAACTGAAGGATTGAGCCTCGTGGCTCTGTGCAATCCCAGCACCAGCAAAACAACTCCCTCAGCCAACTATGTCAGCCCACCTGGTCTCTGCGTGACTCTGCGTCAGCCTGTTTCTGCCCTCCTCACCCTCTGCGCTGCCTCTCTCTGGCCTAGATTGATGATGCAGTCCCTTTGTGTCACTCCTTCCTCTGTCACTTTCTGCAAGGATTAGCTCTGTCACTCGAGACAACTGAATCTCCTGCAAATACTCTGCTAAGTTGATGCCTTCAGTTTTCTTGTGATCTGCAACCATGCTTTGATACCATGTTGAATTTTATAAGTCTATCAACTAGAAAATTAATTTGTATTCTGCTGGTTTATTTCTTCTAGTTGTTTAAGTTCAAACAAGTTATTTAATACATTTAAATACAAAAATAAACATAATACAATCACAACATCTACAAATCATCAACCGAACGAAAACAAGCACACAAATGGCACCATTATTTTTGGACAAATGTCCCTGGAAAAACCCAATGCAGGAAAACTAGTGCAACTATTCTAAGGGTTATATTATTATGCAGTCTTTCTGAGTAGAACAGGGTTTCTAACCGGCTCACCTGACAGAGAAAAAAATACACGGTGGCGATACCTCTATATTTAGAAATTGGTATTCAGAAAACTTGTCCCACGAAACCTTCTCCGGCACAACTGAAGCTCATCTCTGGCCCTTTTGGCCTCTGCGTCAGCCTCCTACTGACCTGCGTCAGCCCTAGGACCCTTTGCGTTAGCCCTCTGAGGCACTTTGCAGCCTATAGGATCCTCTGCATCACTCCAGCAGCCTCTGCGTGGCTGATGTTGTCCCTCTGGCCTCTGCGTTGTCTCTGTTGGGCTCTGCGTAGCTTGGACTAGCTGTTGCTCTTGCTCTCTCTGCTTCTACATTGGTCTCTCAGTATTGTCTCTGCCTGTCTGCCTCGTACTCACTGTCGCTCACTCCTGATCACTGATTCAACTTTGCTTAGCAACCCCGATCTAGCAAAATGAATGATTGATCACCCTTGGGTGTTCTCCAACTGACCCTCAAGCCTCCTCTTATACTTTTCTCATTGGTTTCAACGGCTGAAATTAAATCTCTAATCAACGGTTAAGATTAGATTTGGCTTGATCCATGACTTTTGGAAGCTTCTAACCCAGTTTTATATTAATACCCATTAATATTTTATTTTTCCTAAGTTTAAACTTAGGAACTCCACCAAAAATATTAATTATTTTAATATCTTCCATGCCGGGTACAATCTGTCAAAATCATATATGGGTCTTGGAGATCTCATGTGCTTTAGCCTCTCCATCAATTTTCATGGCTAGATCACATCCGATGCTACCCCAAATCAACATGACCCTCTGCTGCTACTGCGCTGCTGCACACTGCTTTGAGCCTCTCGCATTGCTACAACATCCACTGCGTTGCATCAGACTTTGGCACTCTAGCTCTGCCACTGTTGCTCCATCACACCTTGCTCCAACCCACACCCATCATTTTGCTACCATCATTAAGGGCTCTCGTAGCCATATGTGATTCAAGAGTTTGGGCACCTCAAGGATCCTACCTGGGTTCATGTAGTCCTCTCGACTACAACTCCATGTCACCCCACCTCTTCTTGAGAGGCACATGAGCACTCATGGCAAAATTGTCATCCTTGCCTTCCCTGTCAGCTTTGGACAAATGTCTCCCAGTGCTTAGTGATTGCATTCAGGGCAGTCTTGACCATGAACTTAGGATCTAGTGTAGACTCCACAGAAGTCAACTGGTCGTGAATCCCTTGCAACTTGAAGAGGAAGGGATCAATCTCTTCTCCCTTATGCATCTGTTATTATCTTAGCTGATTTTCTAATAGCATCTTCCACTGGATGGAAGTGCTCTAGTACAAGGTGGTCAACGTTTCCCACATCTCCCTTATTGTGTTCTTCTCAACAATGTGTGGGACCACATGATCTTTGACCTCGTCTAGAATCATGCACTTGGCTTTCGCCTGGGCCTCCTCGTACTTCTTTAACGGATCAACATCGACCGGAACAACAACTACTTTCAAGGCATAGTCCTTGATGCAATGTTTGTCTAGGATTGCCAAGATCCTGGCCTTCCAGATGACAAAATTGGATGCTCCATCCAATTTGTCATGATCCCTTACTCCATTGACTACCATTTCTACTCAACAAATATAGGACTGGTTCTCTTCTCCCTCTCCTGCTACTAATCCAACAAGACTCGGATTTGGATTTCTTTCGTGCAAGAACCCCTCTAAGGAACAAGCTCCTTTAGACTCCCTCTGAGTCCTAATTTCCTTCACAGAAATCCTTCTGCCAAATGTTGAATCACTCCTCTCCAATCCTCCTTTGCTGCTGCAACCCAAATCTAGATTTATTTGGCTAGAAATTTGTCAAGGCAGTGACTCCCTCTACATCGTCTCTGTCTCCATAGGCACTGTTTTGCACCAACAGCAACAACATCCCACCAGCTCCTCTGATCGAATCTGCTTTGCTCCTCCAGCCCCGACAATTGACTAATTCGAAAATCTTAGGCTTTGCGCTGGGCAAGAGAGTTGACGCAGTCACTGCATGAGCTCCTCTTGGATTCTCCGTCACCCTCTGCAGGCTCGAAATGCTGACGCATGCACTGCATGAGCCTTTGAGTCATTTTTCTGCGTGAGCTCCTCTTGGGTTCTGCGTCACCCTCTACAGGCTCGAAATGCTGATGTAGGCACTGCATGAGCCTCTGCATCACTTTTCTGGCTCTGTGTCACACCTTTAGCTGCTCTGCCTCTGAAACGACGCTATCACTCGGGACAATTGCTTCTCTGCAGCAAATTCTTTGGATCTCTCGGTTGGTGTCTTCAGTGTCCTATGATATGCAATTCGTTGATACCATGTGAAAATTTCTGAATCTACACGTCAGAAATCCTACTGCAATCATTGTTTTCCCATCTCCTACTTGTTTTTACATTCGACAAGTTGTTTAATTATTTAAACAACGATGAAAACACTATTGCAAACTACCCAGAAAAACCTAATGCGGGAAAATCAGTGCAACATATAGAGGGTTTGTATTATTAAGTAGATTTATGAATACAATTAGGGTGCCAAATCCGGCTCACCCAACAGAGAATAAACGCGATAGAACTACCTATATCCAGAGGCAGTTGAACAAACCCCATAGGTGACTGCGTTGTTCTCAGTGTTGGGTAGTGATCGCTACTCCAAGCTCTGTGCTGGAACTACATCACCTCCTCTAGGAGCTCCGTCACTGCGTCAAAGCTCTCCCTCTACGTCACCGTGTCAGAGCTCTCCCTCTGCTTCACTGCAACACTGCGTCACTACGTCAGAGCTCTCCCTCTGCGTCACTGCGACATTGTGACACTGCGTCAGAGCTCTCCCTCTGCGTCACTGCATCAGATCTCTCCCTTTGCGACACTGCGACATTGCGTCAGAGCTTTCCCTCTGCGTCATTGCGTCAGAGCTCTCCCTGGTGCTTCTTTGCCTCTCTGCTTTGTATTCTCGACCTTGGACTGAAGTCCCTCTATCGAACTGCCCCTCTCACTGCAACAGATCACTTATTCTATTTTCTCAGCAAACCTCGCCCCAGAAAAATTGAACTCCTTGATCTCTCATGTGTCTCTCCAACTGACCCTCAATCCTCTTCTTATACTTTTCCTGTTGATGAATCAACAACTTAGATTAAGTCCCTAATCAACGGCTAAAATTAAAACAGACTTGATCCTCTTCACTTAGAATTTTCTGAGTCATGTTCTTATTAATACCCATTAATATTTTTGTTTTCGTAAGTTTAGACTTAGGAACCCATTAAAAATATAATTATTTTAATAACTCATCATCCGGGTGGAATTTATCCAAACGATTTCTGGGTCGTGGAGATCTCATGTGTTCTAGCCCCTCCACAAAATTTCAAAGCTAGAGGACATCCGATGCTACCCAAAATCAACAGTTCTACGCCTTGAAGAGATATTTGATCCTGTGCCTCCATATCCACTGCCATGGAAGGATGCGGAAGGAGTTCTTTGTAAACAATGATGTGATTGTGAGCTATGTTCAAAGAAACCCTTTGATTTTTTAGATTTGTATTGGGCTTCCTCCTCTTCCCTTATGTATTTGGCTCTATCTGTTGCTGACACACTTGCACAAGTTTTGATTCCTATTGGTTTATCTTCATCCCATGGCCTTTTCCCATAGAAGTGCCTTCTGGCACGAGTGTATGAACCTGTGTAAGTTTTGTTGCAATCAGGGAATTCAAATTTTGGTGGTTCCACCCTCTTTCCCTCATTCAAGCCTAGAAACATATTTCCACAATGGGGTTTGGTCTTGCTTAGTTTTTTGGGCTGAATCATGTTCACTCTCTTTCTCCTCACCAAGGTACTTCTCTCCGGGGTTTTCATCAAATCCACTATAACCCACTTCTTCATCCTCTTCTTGATCAACCCTCCTTCTACTCTCCAACACCATAATAACCAAAAAAGGAACCAAGAAGAAGAAAATGCCAAGCCATATAACCATGATGTCTGAACTTTGAAGTTTTGAGTCTACAAAAAAATGGAGCAATGGGAATTGGAAATAAACTTTTTATTTATTTATTTAGCAATGAACAAAAAAAAAAATTGCTAGATTTGAGTGTAGATCCTACCTCTTTGGCCTTCAATCCGAAGCTCCAATCTCCCCTTGCAAGCTCCTCAAGCTCCTCCAAACTCCTCTCTCACGAAGCTCCTCTCTCTAAGCTCCAAACTCTCTTGCCCCTCTTGATCTCGATGGATGAAGTGAATAATGGGGATGGGAGAGGGTCCATTTATGCTTTCCCCTCTCCCCTTTCCCTCCCTTTACTCTCTCCTCTCTGTCGCTGGTCGTTGTCCTCCCTCTCAGCTGCGCGGCGTTTTTTTCAGTGCCGGTGGACGGGAGCGTTCAAGAGCAATCGCTCCCAGACCACTCCCTCCTCTGAGAAAGCACTCCCGAAGCGTATGGGAGTAGTCAAGTAGCGCATGCTCCCCTAAACACTCCCGAAAAAACAAGGAGCGTGTTTTTTTGTCAAGAGCGTGCTCTCGACTAGCTCCTACTTGAAGCGCGAATTGGGAGTGGGGACGTGGGGGGGTGCTTCTCCACAACCCTGCTTTGGACAAACACTTGACACTCCTCTGAGACACTGTTCAGTGCCAAATGAACAAGCTCTATCAATTAAGGTGCCTACCCAATGGCTGCAAGCTGATCACGAACCTTCTACTTCTTGGTGAGGAAGGCATCTATGATTTCTCCCTTCTGCATCCTGATGCTACTCAGTTCCAACTTCCTCTTGAAGGAACATCTTCCGCTACTCGGAAGTATTCAGATATTGCTAAGAGGGAGAATCCCACATCTCCTTGGTCGTTCCTTTTCCTGCCACATGTGAGACTATATGATCTCAGACTCCATCCAAGGTCAACCGCTTTGCCTTCGCCATCTCTTTCTTGTACTCCTTCAGCTAATCTAGGTCCTGGGGTACAACTACCACATTTTCTACATAAGTCTTCAGGCCATATTCATCTAGAAGGAAGGACACCCTAGCCTTCTAGATGACATCGTTGGAGGCTCCCTCCAACCTATCCTGATCTCTAAGTCCTGCTGTGGCCATCTATCTGGTTGAAAATCTCCCTCTTCTTTTGCTTGGTTGTTGAATGCTACACACATTCCCTTCTCGAGTGAGAAATTCAACCTAAAACTTTTGCCAACTGCAACTGAGAAAATTGGATTTCTAGGCTAGAAACCCTATGAGAGAAATTCTCTTCGTGTGCTCTTTCTCTTCCACCTAGCACTAATTCTGCTACTGCAAACTGCTGCAAAACCCTTCTGCACCCAAACAAGGAATTTGCCCAGAGAAAATACCCGAGTTGTTGCTCCCTCTACCCACTGTAATCACTCAATTGGCAAGTTGAATTTTTCTACCAACTTGCACTGAGAAATCGAACTTCGCTGAGCAACTCGCACTGCCTAGCCTAGGCTTTGCGCAACCTCCAGAAATTCGTCTTGCTGCTCCCTGTGAAAAACGAATATCTTCCTCCGCTTCTGAGCTTCCCCATCTAATCAAAATAGCTCTAATACCATATGAAAATTTCTCTAATGAAATCCTATTGCAGCGACTGGAATTATTTCTTCTAATTGTTAATTAAATTAGCAGTTTATTGCTATGGCAACAACGAAATAAACGTACTGCAATCTTCACAAAAATACTGCAGAAAATAATAGCACTAGAAAATGAGAAATATGTTAGCGCACACATAAAAATTGACAAACTTATTTTTGGACAAAAGTCCCCGGTAAAACCCAACTTGGAAAAACCAGTGCAGCAACTGAGGGTTTTAATTATTAAGAAGCAATGAGAATTTTTGAGTACAATCTATGGATTCCCAAATGACAATCCAGTCAGCAAAATACTCTGGCCAAAATATCTGTGAGGCAAATACCTCAACACCACGCCTAATCTTGCTTCGTCAACTGACCAAACTAGCCAGTTGTACAACCTCTACGCAGTTCTTGTGCAGACCCTAACTCGCTAACCCTGGAACTACTGGAAAAATGACGTCTTGGTTGACTCAGCCTCTGGGAAAAAATTGCTTGGCCTCCTGGAGAATTTCTGGACCAACAACAACGAAATTTTTCCTCCCTTCAGCAAAATCGATCTCCCTTTGAATCTATCTGCGCTGCTTCTACACAACTTCTCTGGGTAATACAACCCTTCTACTGCCGACTCTCTGAATGTGGAAGACTTCCTCCAAACTCATTGTCTCTGCTTCCATTCTTTGGATCAAACTCTTCTTGCAACTGCTACTGCTCTCTGGAAAATCAAACTTCCCAAGGAAATCGATCTCTTGTGTGTTTGTTCTCTATCTACCCATCAAATTCTTATAATCTTCTATTGGGACTCCAACGGCCAAGATTAAATCTTAATTTATGGCTAAGATTATTTCCTGGTCAATCCATGTGAGTTTCTAGATGATTCACACCTTTCTCAATTAATATTGATTAATTAACCACTTTTCCTAAATTTAAACTTAGGAAATATTTAAAAATAGGTTAATAATCTAATTGAGACACTTCTAGGTGGAATTTCCAGAAATGATTTATGGGTTAGGGAGAACTCTTGTGTTTTAGCCTCTCCACAAAGTTTCGAGATTAGAACACCTTTGATGCTACAAAAACTAACAAATAACAATTATGAAGATTGAAACTAGTTACATTTTCCAACAAAAGGGACCAAGGACATAGCCCAAACCATGGTTGACCATCAAAAGGCCTAGGAATCTTAAATACAAAGACTCACATGGCTTTTACATGGCTTTTGACTTGTGACCTTGGGCTTGCAATGGTGATAATGCAAAGTGAATAGATGCATGTACCTCTGCTAGAATGAAGGGGAACGGGTCCTCTCTTATAGGTTTACAAATTTGCAAATATAGGCAGGTTCCTCTTGCAAATAGAACTGCTGTTAGGCGGCTGTTTTAAATGAGGAAAACTGCTGCAAATCTGCTAGATAACAGCCATATATAATTCCCAATCTGTTCACATCCGCACACACGGCTCAAAACCTCACAAAACAATTGTAGCAAGTGTAGAAAAGGGGGTCAATTTTTTCATAAATAAAACAATTCTCTTACAAATACCCTAAATTCCGTTAATAACACATGAGAGGTTGGTTTGACTCAAGATGAATAAACTGCCTCCAAAAATAAGAATTCTAAAATCAATTGACTTGTTCAATAATAAATTGCCATCTCACATGCTAACTAGTCATGAGGTCGACCTAGTTAAACATTTCCCAAAATTCCAGTCCTCCAAAGTTAGCATAGAGAAATAGGAAATCATGCAACTTCTAGCTAGGTGGCCTGTTTTCCAAAAAATGGTCACCCATTGAAATTAGAACTGTAGTAATGAGAGGAATCCAAATTTTAAAAAACTGCCAAATATATCGAAGGAGGGAAACCTAGGGTTTGCTTGATGAGAAAAGTCTAGAATGGGTGCCACAAGTCACATTAAAAAGCTTCCATTTGCTCAATTCACACCAGTCCCGATTACTCACTAGAACTAGGAGTATGGTACCCACACTTGCTAAAAAAAGCATTGTTAAATATAGGCATGCTAAATATAGCAATCTAACTCCTAAAAAATAGGGAAGATAAAAAATGAAGGGAATTGCTATGAGATCACTGCCAAGTATAGCACGTCAAAAAATAAACATTGCTAAAAATAGAAAGATCTTGCATGTCAATGCAATTAGTCGTATTGGATTTTATTTTCGAGAAGGAATTGAAATATATACTCATAATCATTTTACAAGTCCTAAATACTAGGTGCTAAAAATAATAGTGTCTGGCATGTCAAAAAAATCCTATTGGCACCATGAGCTTGGAAGGGTACTAAATATGTGATCACCTCTGACTTATGAACCTCAGAACTTGAGCTCCTAGAAAATACAAAAATTGCTAAAAGTAGCAACTTTCCCCGAAATTGTCGAACATGCCTTTGAAATGGGCTCTTATCAATGTGAAAAATGATGTACCTATCACTGGATACCAGTCTAATGAAATCTTGTCGATCATAACTCTCCAATTGCGCAAGAAACTCTAGGGGCTAACATCTCAAAAATGCTTTTTGATAGCTTCTTTATATACTTGTAGGAGGTCCAAATTGACAAATTCTCATGTTATTTTGTAGAATTTGCACCCGAATTTTTTTAGTCCATGGGCTTTGTCCTCAACCATTTTTCTTAGAATTGCTTTGTCAACAATACGCGTCGAGGACTTATTTGCATTAGAGCCCCTAGCAATATCAATAGTGCGATTGGCTTGAGTTGTTTGGGTGACAAGAGTTACTTGGTGGTCGTTTGAGTTAACAATCAACGAAAAATCTTGGATTTTCAGGTGCAAACTCTAGTAATGGACACATGTTTTCAATAGGTTAGTTTATCTAACCAACTATTTCATCCTCTTTGTTCACTATGTGGATAAAGAAAAAATGCTTCAAATCCCGAAAGGTTGGCAACTTGAAAAAAAGATAAACCCTTTTCAAGAAGCTAGGGTAGAAAAATGCGTAGGATTATGACATGTAAGCCCTTCAATAGGTGCAAAAATGCCCTCAAGGATACTTAGTGCTACATATGAGGGTCAAGGGTGTCCACCCACACAAAGAATGAAATTCGAGTAGTGCAGTTTCCAAAATAATTCTCCTCCCTAAGGACAAAAGTACAATGGTGTTCTTGTATACCAAAATACCATGAGTGTTGGTATCACTAATGTAAGCTTTATTAACAAACACAAACAAGAAGAAGTCTTTAGTCAACATCCTAGTGATAAGAGAACACCAGTGGTTGGGTTCCCAAACCTCTTTACCACTAACAAAGGATCCATTTGGAGCTACGAAATACCCAAAAGGAGTTTCCTTAAACATAACCTAAAAAGTTTACTATTTAGAGACAATAATCAATAGGAGTTTCCTTGTAGTTGAAATTACGTTGTGGTAAACGGTTTACCGTAAACCTTGGGGATAAATTTCCTGGGTGCTTTGGTCAGTGTTACCCACCACTGATGGGTGAGCCCTAAAGCAGAAATTTTCTCCTATAATTGTTTTCAGCCGATAGCCAACAACCCCTTGTAGCCCACTGATAGATCAATGTGCTATTATTCTCTGCCACTTAAGCATTGTGTGCCCTTGCTCATATGTTATGATTGTATGTTTGAAGGTGGGCCATCCAACACTGAAGGTATGATTTTTTATTATTAATTGGCTGTTTATGCTTGCTTCTCTTGGGCACATTTGGGTGTGAATTAGTGGGCGGATTCAGTGGGAAGAAAGGGCTTTGACTATACTTTGGTTTCCTTTCTTAGCTTTGGAGTTTAATTGTGAAAAATTTGTGACCAAATTCCTACTGCAACAAACTGATGATATTTCTCCTATTTGTTAAATTACTTGCAGTTTTCTACGGAAAATATCGAAATACTTACATTGCAGCCTGTGAAAGTTCCTTAAACCCAGAAATTCCTACTACAACACTGATGATATTTCTTCTACTTGTTAGATTTACATGAACAAGTTATTTGTAGTTTCTTATGACACATCGAAATACACTATAGCCTACACCAATTAAATTATATGCTGAAACAAGAACAAAACAATAGAGAAAGATACACACAAGTGACAGTTATTTTTGGACAAATCTCCTCGGAAAAACCCAATGCGGGAAAACAGTGCAGTAACTCTGAGGGTTTTTATTATTATGCAATAGTTTTTTGAATACAACTCTGGATGCCCTCCCAGCAATCCAATTACAAAGAAATAAACTGGCAAAAGAAATTTGTGAGATTATCTCACTCTACCTGGCAAGTTATGGTTGATCCGACAGCTAAACTGTGTCCCCGGCTATTTCTCTGCTGCCTCTGCGTGGGCCCAACGTCAACCTCTAAGACTCTGCATCAGCTCAACTGGGAATCGATTTACCTTCTGGAGCAGTTTCCATCCCTCCCGGCTCAAAAATGTCAACTCCCTCAACAAATTTGGACTTCTGCTCGGAGAATTGTGCTGCTTCTGCGTGAGCCCTTCTAGCTCACCGTCAACCCCTCATGGGTACTACGCTGCCTCCTTCTGGTGTCTCTCTGCCTCTCTTCTGCGTATCCTGGGCTCTAGAGAAGATACTCCAACCCAACTATCCCTGCCCCTCACTGCACAAGCTCACTATCGATATTCTCCCGACAGCTGCTCTACTTTAGAAAATCAAACTTCTGAACTTACTTTGTGTGTCTTTCCAAATGACCCTCAAGCCTCATTAAATAATCTCCTCGTTGACATTCAACTGCCCAAATTAAAAGCTAATCAATGGTTAAGATAATTTTTGCTTGATCCCCGTCTTCTTCTAAAAGTTACACCCACAGTTAGATTAATACCCAATCATTATTTTATTTTTCTAAGTTTAGACTTAGGGTCCCATAAAAAATAATTAATTATTTTAATAAAATTGTTTCTGGTAAAAAATTTTGGGTTCTTTGGAAGACATGAGCCCAAGCCTCCCTGCAAAATTTGAGACTTAGAGCACATCCAATGTTACAATAAATCAACACTCCCTCTTAGCGAGGAATGTGCTCTAGCATTGCAACCTGTTGAAGCATTGCTATGTTATGTAACATCTCCCTCTACATTGCTGATGTCTGACATGTTGTCCACCAACTACTACGCAAACACTACATTTGTATTGTTGCTGACCCTATCAATGTCAACACTGCATCCAAACTGCAACTCCCTTTGAATTTCTACATTCGTGTTGTCGCTGGCACTGCCACTACCAACTGCCACTGCATTGCAAACTGTTGTTG
Organism: Pinus taeda; assembly: GCA_000404065.3. Lineage (NCBI taxonomy): Eukaryota > Viridiplantae > Streptophyta > Pinopsida > Pinales > Pinaceae > Pinus > Pinus taeda. The sequence goes on from APFE030134291.1 coordinate 372,578, forward strand.
CTTCTGCATCAACAACGGAAAAGCATCCCAAATTACTGAACTAATTTTGTTTAGTATGATACCATGTGAATGCTGGAACCTGACTGCTGTTAGTCTCTGCGCTAACCTTTTGAATCTTCTGCGCTACTGCTGACCTCTGCTCTGTGCCATCTACACTGCTGCCAACTTTGCTCTGCATTGCTCAGTCCCTGGCGCTCCTAGCCACTGCAACTTTCATCTCTTCAACACTCCTTGACACCATCCAACACTAGTCCATCCTGCTACCACAAAACTGGGCTCCCATATTAAGGTAATGATCCAAGAGGTGGGCTCCTCAAGGATTCTGCCCATTTGTAGCTCCTTCAAACTACAACTCCAAATCAACCCACCTCTCTCCTGAAGGTATCTCAGTTGTCATGGCAAACTCCTCCTCCTCGATCTTTGTAGGCATAGCCTTTAGATCGTGCTTCTCATCTTTGTCCTTCTTCCTAAGAGGACATTGTGTTGCGTAGTGACCCATCTCACCACACTTGAAGCAATTTATCTTCGAGACGTCCTTCTTATGTCTTCCTTGCTCCTGCTTCCCCTTCGATGCAAGGGTTGCATTATCCTCCTCCTCCTTGGGCTTCGACCCACTGTTGTTGCTTCTGTCAAGCTTACACTTGACTATATCTCTCCTCAGCTCCTCTTGCTTAAGAGTTGCTCACATCTCATCCCAATTCGGCAAAGTTGCCCTGCGCAGGATACTCTGGACAAAAACTTGCCACTCATCTGAGACAAATTGAGGGCCAGTCTAACCAACTCAGAATCTTGAGGTGTAGACCCCACAACTGATAACTCATCTCAGGTCTCCTGAAGCTTTGTGAGGAATGGATCCACACACTCCCCTTCTGCATCTAAGCAGATCGCAGCTTCTGCTCAATGTACATCTTCCTCTACTCAGAAGATCCCTGATACAGCGTAGACAATGCATCCCACATCTCCTTAGTAGCCGCTTTGCTAGCAATGTGATAGACTACATGATCATTCACTCCATCGAGGATCATTCTCTTTGCCTTCGCCATTTTTTCCTTGTACTTCTTCAATGGATCTGCATCTGCAGGCACAACCACCACACTGTCGACATATGTCTTGAGAGCATGCTCATCTAGAAGGAATGACATCCTCGCCTTCCAGATTATGTAGTTGGATGCCCCATCCAACTTGTCCTGATCTCTCATGCCACTGGTTGCCATTTCTGCCACGAAAACTCTCAAATTGCTCCTCTCTTCTCTTACTTTTGCTACTCAGCCAATAAGAGAATGGACTTCTTGGCGGGAAGTCTACTGAGGAAAGGTTCCCTCACAGTGCTTCTCTTCTCTTTTGACGTTTTTCTGCCCAGCAAAACGGCCTGCAGAAAAACTACGTCCTTCCAGCTCCTCCTCACGCCGAGGCTTCAATACTACTCCCTCTACCACAACAAGATTTCGATCTGGAAGCCCTTCTCTTTGTCGACTCACTCAGAGAGAGACCACCTCGAAATTCTGCCTTCCGGCTTGGACTACGCAAACCCTCTGGGGTTTCAAACTGCTGCCTCCTGCAGCTATTTCGATCTCCCTCTTCTGCTCAGCATTGGGTTCTCTAGCACCGTTCTTCTTGCTTCACTTGCACTAGCTCTGATACCATGTGAAAATTCCTTGAACTCGAGAATTCCTACTACAGCACTGATGATATTTCTTCTACTTGTTAGATTTACAAGAACAAGTTATTCACAGTTTCCTATGGCAAACATCGAAATAAATACACTACAGCCTACACCAATTAAATTATATGCTGAAACAAGAACATAACAATAGAGAAAGATACACACAAGTCATAGTTATTTTTGGACAAATGTCCTCGGAAAAACCCAATGCGGGAAAACCGGTGCAGTAGCTCTGAGGGTTTTTATTATTATGTAGTAGTTTGTTGAATACAACTCTGGATGCCGTCCCGACAATCTATTTATAGAGAAATAAATTGGTAGAAGAAATTTGTGAGATTACCTCACTCTACCCGGCAAGTTTCGACTGATTCGACAACTAAACCAATGTGTCCCCGACTATTTCTGCACTGCCTCTGCGTGGGCCCAGCGTCAGCCTTTAAGACTCTGCGTCAGCTCAATTGGGAATCAATTTGCCTTCTGGAGCAGTTTCCAACCCTCCTGGCTCAGAAATGTTATCTCCCTCAGCAAATTTTGACTTCTGCTTGGAGAACTACGCTGCTTCTGTGTGAGCCTTTTTGGCTTAGCATCAGCCTCTATGTGAGCCCTTCTGGATCAATGTCAACCCTTCGTGGGTATGCGCTGCCTCCTTCTGGTGTCTCTCTACCTCTCTGTTGCGTATCCTGGGCTCTAGAGAAGATACTCCAACCCAACTATCCCTGCCCTTCACTACACAAGCTAGCTACTCTGCCTCAGAAAATCGAACTTCTGAACTTACTCTGTGTGTCTTTCCAAATGACCCTCAAGCCTCCTTAAATAATCTCATAATTGAAATTCAACGACCAGACTAGAAGCTAATCAATGGCTGAGATAATTTATGCTTGATCCTTGTCTTCTTCTAGAAGTTACACCCACAATTAGATTAATACTCATTAATTATTTTATTTTCCTAAGTTTAGACTTAGGCTCCCATTAAAAAATTAATTATTTTAATAAAACTATTTCTGGGTGGAATTTCCCAAAACGCTTTTTGGGTTCTTTGGAATACATGTGCCCAAGCCTCCATGCAAAATTTGAGACTTAGAGCACATCTGATGCTACCAGAAATCAACACAGCCTACACAAAATAAAACACTGTGGAAACTAAATACTACACTAGAGAGAAATAAACACACACACACAAATACACTGTTAATTTTGGACAAATGTCCCCGGAAAAACCCATTGTGGGAAAACCAATGCAGTAGCTGAGGGTTTTATTATTATGCAATAGTTTCTGAGTACAAATCTCTAGATGCCCAAACTGGCAATATGATACAGAGAATAAACTGGCAAGTAGGTAGTGAGAAAACTCTCACACTATCATTGGTGATTCAAATCTGATCTAGGCTCTGGATGACTAGCCCCACTCTATCTCTGCATCAGCCTAAGTAGATCTGCGTCACAGTCTCTAGTCTCTACGTCACCCTTCTCGCTAGTTGATTTGCCTTTGGAACTTTGACTCTCTAGCCCTTTGGTTTCACACCCCGACTTCTGGCACTAGATCTCGACTCTCCCAGCAAACTTTCGAACTCCCTCTGAAGCTCTGCACTACCTCTCTGAACCTCTCTATGCCTTCTCCGCATTGCACTCTCTGGATCTGGAAAACTCTCCTCCAGTCTACTATCTCTGCCCTCTCTCAGTGCTTTGACTTTTCTGAGTCACTTCCAGCAACTTACAGATGTTACTCAGGAAATCAACCTCCTAGCAAAATCGAACTACACAAGTGTATTCTCCAAGTGCCCATCGAGCTCCTTATAATCTCTCATTCGAGCACCAACAATGAATATTAAAACATAATCAACAACTAAGATTAGTTGGGAGTTGATCCTCGTCTTCTTCTAGAATATTCGCACCAGATTTGATTAATACCCTTTAATTAACTAGATTTCTTAAGTTTAGACTTAGGGAACCATTTAAGAAAGCTAATTATTTTAATTAAATCATCTCTAGGTTGAATTTTCCCAAACGATTTATGGGTATTGGAGAATGCATGTGTCTTAGTCTCTCTGCAAAATATTGAGGCTAGAACACATCTGATGCTATAGAAATCAACACTCCCTCTTAGCGAGGAATGTGCTCTAGTGTTGCAACCCACTGAAGCATCACTTTGTCATGCACCGTCTCCTACTACACTGCTGATGTCTGGCTGTTGCTTCCCACCAACCACTGCGCAACTCTGATTGCTGCATCTGTGTTGTTGCTGACCCTGCTGAACTGTTGCTAACACTGCATCTGCACTGCAACCTTCTCCATCTGTTGATGCTGCAACTGCAACAGAAAAGCATGCAAAATACTGAACCAATAGTTCTCAGTATGATGCATCGGTCGTCCGAGTTCTGACCGCTGCTAGCCTTTGTGCTGTCACTGAAGTCTCTACGCTGCTATTGACTCTGCACTGTGCCAATTGCACTCCTGCCAACTCTGCTCTGCGCTGCTTAGCCATTGACTTGCTACTGTATCTGTCACTCTGGCACCTGACTGCACCAACTGCCACTGATCCATCCTACTACTACATGTCTTGGTCTCCCGTAGCAAGGTACTGATTCATGAGGTGGACCTCCTTAAGAATCCTACCCATCCTGTAGCTCTCTGGGGCTACAACTCCGTATCACCCCACCTCACCCCTAGAGGTAACTCGACGATCATGGCAAACTCTTCCTCCAATCTAGAGGATAGCTTATCGATCTCAACGAATACACCTTGCTGATCCTGCTTCTCCTCTTTGTCCTTCTTTCTGAGAGGACACTGAGTGTTGTAGTGGCCCATCTCACCACACCTGAAGCACTTGATCTTCAAGATGTCCTTATTTCTTCTGCGCTACTCTTGCAACCCCTTTAATGCAAGGGCCACGTCCTCTCTTCCTTCACTTGCTTCATCCCACTACAGTTGCTACCATTGATAGTGGCCTTCACCAGATCACGCCGCATTTCCTCCTGTTGCATATCAGCCCACACAAGTTCCCAATCTAGCAGTTTTTCTTTGCCCAGGATACTCTATATGAAAACTTGCAAATATTCAAAAACGTTGTTCAACGCTAATTGCACAAACTCTGTAGGCTAGGGTGCTGATCCTAGTGAAGTCAGTTGATCCGGAACATCCTAAAGCCTACTAAGGAAGGGGTCTACACGCTCCCCTTTCTGCATCCTTGTGCATCTCAACTTCTCCTTAAGATACATCTTTTGTTGCTCCGAAGGTCCTTCGTATAGGGTAGCTAGTGCCTCCCACATCTATCGAGTAGTTTCTTTGCCAGCTATGTGAGATACCACATGATCTCGAGCCCCATCGAGAATAAACTTCTTAGCTCTTGCCATCTCTCTTGAAAAAGTCGAACTGCTTCCTCTTCTCCTCTAATTAGTTGTTGCCCAGCTATTCACACTCCCTTCTGGAGTGAGAAATCCCGCACACAACTACTGCTACTCTTCTCGAAAAATTTGAACTTCTTGGCTAGAAGTCCTCTGAGAAAGGAATTTCCTTAGTGTGTACTCTTCTCTCCTTCTGACGCTATTCTGCCAACAACTGCTGCAAAATAACTACGTCCCAGTTGAAGATCTGCTCTTCAAGGAAAAAATACATTGCTTCCTTTTGTCTCTGGAAAGCTTTGATCTAGAAAATCGAATTTCTTTTTCGACTCACTCAGAGAAATCGATCTTTCCTCAAAAGTTGACCACCTTGGCCCAAGGACTGCGCTGCCTTTGGGGTTTCAAACTACTGCCAAGGCAGAAATTTGAACCTCCTTCCTCTTTTCTGCTCTAAGCTCTCCGGTTTATGATATGTGCTTTGATACCATGTGAAAAATCGGTGACCCGATTCCTCCTGTAACAAACGGATGATATTTCTCCTATTTGTTAAATTACTTTGAAAAAATTACTTGTAGTTTTCTACAACAAATATCAAAATACATACACTGTAGCCTACACAAAATAAAATATTGTGGAAACTAAATATTGCACTGGAGAGAAATAAACACACACACAAATACACTGTTATTTTTGGACAAACTTCCCCAAAAAAACCCAATGTGGGAAAACCGGTGCAGCCGCTGAGGGTTTTATTATTATGCAGTAGTTTCTGAGTACAAATATCTAGGTGCCTAAACTGGCAAAGAGGTAGTGTGAAAAATCACACATTGTCACTAGCGATCCAAATCTGATCCAGGCTCTGGATGGCTAGCCCCACGCTGTCTCTACACAACCTCTGTATAAGCCTACACAGATTTGCATCATAGTCTCTAGGCTCTGTGTCACCCTTCTCACTGGTCGATTTGCCTCTGGAACTTCGACTCTCTGGCCCTCCGGTCTCAAACCCTGACTTTTGGCACTATATCTCAACTCTCTCAACAAACTTTCAGACTCCCTCTTAAGCTCTGTGTTGCCTCTCTGAACCTCTCTATACCTTCTTTGCCTTGCACTCTCCGGATCTAGAAAACTCTCCACCGGTCTACTATCCTTGCCCCTCTCACTTCTTTGACTTTACTGAGGCATTTCCGGCAACTTACAATTGCTACTCAGGAAATGGACTTCCCAGCAAAATCGAACTGCACAAGTGTATTCTCCAAGTGCCCATCGAACTCCTTCTTATAATCTCTCATTGGAGCACCAACGACCAAGACTAAAACAAGTCAACGACTAAGATTGACTAGGAGTTGATCCTCATCTTCTTCTAAAATATTCACACCATATTTAAGTAATACCCTTTAATTAGCCAGATTTCCTAAGTTTAGACTTAGGGAACCATTTAAAAAAGTTAACTATTTTAATTAAATCATCTCTAGGTGGAAATTTCCCAGACAAGTTATGGGTATTGGAGAATGCACGTGTCTTAGCCGCTCTACAAAATCTCATGGCTGAGCACATCCAATGCTACAGGAAGCAACATTAATCTTGTGTCCTAGTCTCGTGGGATCTCCTTTACTGGCTATTAGCTTTAGGAGCGCCACTACATGGGAAACCCTGAATTTGGTTGTGTGGTCCTGCTTCCCGATACCATATATCTAACTTCTCTTTGCTCATTACAAACCCTTTTCACATTTTCCCCATCTGCGTCCACATTTGTCCATTCAGTCCACAAGGTGTTAGCTTCGCTTTCCCATTTCCCTCACCTTGGGTCAGGCCTGAGATGATGCCTTGGAGGTTGATGAAGATAAAAATAAATATAAAAGCATAATATGGCCACATACAACAAAAAATGTACCACAAATTGAAAAAGATTCCCGGGACAATAAAATTTAGCACGTGTGCAAAAGCCAAACATGAGCTTTACCCACTATCATTATGGCCATCACCCTGGTTCCTAGGTCCTAGGGCCCCTATGGGTGCTCCTTTCATCATTAAGGAACCCATGATTGTCCCAACCCTTGGTGGGCAATGAATTTCCCCACCTTAATCATTACTACATCTTACACATCATGCTCTCATCCCCTTGAGCCCCGAGTAGTAAAATGAAGAATAATCAATAGAAGACAAAAGGCAAATGAAGAAGGGTGGAAAAACAAAGGTCGGGTTAACTCATGTACCACAATTACGCCCTCCTACATTCATACACCCAAGGTGTGGGCCTCCTTCATCGTGTTGATTTGGGATAGCATTGGATGTGCTCAAGGCCTCAAAATTTGCAAGGAGGCTTAGACACATGCATTCTCCAATACCCAGAATTCGTTTTGGAAAATTCCACCCAGAGACAGTTATATTAAAATAATTAATTATTTTTAATGGGACCCTAAGTTTAAATTTAGGAAATTAAAATAATAAATGGGTATTAATCTAAACTGAGGGTGTAACTTCTAGAAGAAGGCGGAGATCAAGTCAATATGATCCTAGCCATTGATTATAATCTAATCTGGGCCGTTAATTGATTAGCGAGAGGATTATAAGAGGAAGCTTGATGGGTATTGATTTGGGGTAGCATCGGATGTGCTCTAAGCCTCAAATTTTGCAGGGAGGCTTGGGAACATGCATTCCAAAGAACCTAGAAAGTGTTTTGGGAGATTCCACCCAGAAGTGATTTTATTAAAATAATTAATATTTTTAATGGGGTTCCTAAGTCTAAACTTAGGAAAATTAAAATATTAATGGATATTAATCTATCATGGCTTAAACTTCTAGAAAAAGACACGGATCAAGACAAAACGACATGAGCCTTTGATTAGGAGTTAATCTAGGCAATTGGTTGTCCAACATGAAGATATAAGAAGGGGCTTGAGGGTCATTTGGGAAACACACAGAGAGATCAAGGAAATCAATTTTCTAAAGTGAGAAGTTCTCAAGAGGAAAAATTAATTGAGGAGATCTTTTGCAGCAGAAGGGCAGTGAGAATCTGGGAGAAGGAATTTCCAAAGAGTACAAGGCAGAGGAAGGATAGAAAGACATCCAGAGGAAGGCTGACGCTGGCCCACGCAGTGCTGATGCAAAGGCAGCGCAATCCTTGAGGGGAAGTCGAGTTTCCTGCTAAAGGAAGTTGATTTTCAGTTGTCGGAAGCTGGGGTGTGAGTCCGAGAGGGAGAAGATCGATTTTCTCAGCCAACAGAGGATCCGGAAGAGGGGCAACATAATACCAGGAGGGGTGACACAGAAACTGCTGGCAGTGATGCAGTTCTATGCAGAGACCACGCAGAGAGTGACGCAGAGCCTCTAGTTCAGCAGGATCAGTCATTGATTGTCCTAGTGATAGGGTGAGATCATTTCACCAGTCTTTTGTTCAGTATTCTCTTTGTATCAGATTGCTAGTTGAGCATCCTAGATATTTAGAATTGTACTAAGATTTTCTCCTGCATAATAATAAAACCCTTAGAGCTACTGCACCGTTTTCCCACACTAGGTTTTTCCGGGGACGTTTTTCCAAAAATAACGGTGTCCTATATGTTTGTATTTCCTTACTCAGTTTCTGTGTTTTAGAATCATATTTAATTAGTGTAGGCTACTTCAGTGATTTACTTCAATGTTTCAAGAAGAAATCTGAAATAAGTTTGTAATGTAATTTACAATCTAGGTGAGGTAGATTCTGTTGGTTGTAGTAGAATTCCTGAGATTGTTAGATCTAGGAATTTTCACAATGGGCACTTGGAGAACACACTAAGAGATCAAGAGATCGAATTCATGAAGTGAGAAGTTCTTAAGAGGAAATTGTGATCGAGTAGATTTCTTGGAGTTGAGGGGCAGGGATAGAATCCGAAGAGGGATATTTTCTCAACCGAAGAATCATCAGTAGCGAGAGGCAGAGAGTGATCCATCATCTCTCATGCAAAGGTTGACGCAGGGCCACGCAGCGGCAACATAGAGGGTGAGAGAGAGTCTGAAATTTCGCAGTAGAGTCATTTCCGAAGCCGGGAACCGGGGTGTGAGACTGGGAGGCTGAGAGCAATGACTCTGGGCAGCAAATCGATCAGTTGGCTAGGTGACGCAGTGCGTAGAGGGATTGACGCATGGATTGCGTGAGCACTGCGTAGAGGCAGTGCAGGGCTTGCCAGAGGCACCTCATCCAGTGTCCAGATCATCCGGGATTTTTCTCAGTGATTGTCAGAGGTAATCTCACAAATCTTTCTACCAGTATTTCTCTCTTTGTAACTAAATAACCCTTGAGGTATTCAGAATTTGCTACTACTTAATAATAATAAACCCTTAGAACTGTTGCACCGATTTTCCCGCATTGGGTTTTTCCGGGGACAGTTGTCCAAAAATAACAGTGTCATTTGTGTTGTATTTTCTTTCTTGCTCAGTCTCTTGTTTCCACGAAATATTTAATTAAGTGAAGTTTGTAGTGTATATGTTTCGATATTTGCCATAGGAAACTGCAAATAATTTGGTTGATTAATTTAACAAATTGAAGAAACATTATCAGTTGCTGCGGTAGGAATTCCGCTTAAGAAATTTTCACACATCATAGCTACCCTTATACCATGGCATGTGGCTTTGAGCCTTCCCTTTTGGCCCCACTCTGTTCCATCACTATTTCACATGACACCTGCCACTTGATGGATGTACCATGGACCTGTCATTCCCTTAAATGTGGAAACCACCTAGTAGGGTCCTTCATTAACCTCTCTTGTCAAGGAAGGTAACTCCAATACATGTTCAGAACCCATTTGGAAGGGCATGCCACTATGAAGTGTCCATTTTTGCCCATGATTAGCGAGCTTATTTACTCAACTGCACTAATGAATTATTGTATTGGAAGGTGAGGAGACATATTGGACCTTATACAAGATTGCAGATGGGTTTTCATCATGGATTTGGTCTCCCTATATGGGATCCAAGCCCTCCAAAGGGTCATAATGGCACTTGTAGGGTGGGTGTTGAGAGCTATGGGCCTCTAGCCATGCAAAGCATTGATTTCCATACCATGGGTTTCTTCAACACCACCAGATTGCTTGTTCATGCCTCGGTTATATAGAGATGATGATGCACTTGAACCATGTTGCCCAGCCGGCTACTCATTACACCTGACACTTGGTAGCTAATCTAGGGCCCAAAGGAGGTTTTATCTTTCCCGAGGAGACAAGGAAGGGCATGTGTCATCATTTAGCCCTCATTGATGGAACATCGACTTGATCTTGAATCATTTGGAGTCCCATGAGACCCATTTGGAGCCCACATAGCCAAAATTGGGGTTTGGAGATGTTATGCAGCATTTGGAGGGCATCCCCCTCTTATTCATTAATTTTTAGGCCCTCATTCTCATCTTTAGCACATGAGGCCTCAAAGCTGCCCTTCTAGGCCTCTATGTCAGCCTAGCGTGGCCCTAAGAAAGCTAATTCGACTTATTTTATGAGCTATCATGGTTGGCTTGTAACCGTGGGTGGTTTACTAGACATTTTAGGGATTGGAGGGGCTTTTTCTTTTCATTTTGAATTCTTAGATCATGTATAAATAGATGAGAGTCTCTCTCATTTAGGACATCATCACTTGGATTTCGATATCTCTTCTTGAGAAATTTCGGACCTACAATTGTTGGATGAATTTGGATGATTGGATGCATTTTGACATTTGGAAAAATTTCGCTATCTTTCTTGGAGCTTTTTGTTGCCATTTTAATGGATGGATATATTCTTCATTGTCTTGTAAGTGCTATTTGATGCTTTATTTTTTATCTAATGAATGTCTAATGCATGGAAACTTGTCATATGGTTTTTAATGTGCCCTAATTAATGAAATTTGGTTAGAACATTGAAGCTATTGGAAATTTTGCATGTGTTATTTACAGATAATGAATGAATGAGTGTTCCTAGAGGTTTCATTGTACATTGCACCCTTGAAATTCCATTAATTGTTGCCATCGAAGTGTAAAATTCTAGAGTAGCTGTGTAGCTCCCTCTAGGTCTAGTGAAGCTGCCTCTAGGTCTCCTTGAAGCTGCCTCTAGGTCTCCTTGAAGAGCGAAATTGCTAAATCAAGATAATCCTTGACTCTAGATCTCCCAATTGCTAGGCACTGGTCTTAATCCTTGGTGATCAAACCTTAATTGATAAATCATCTTTTTCTCATCTTCTTTTACTTCTTTTTCGTCATCCCTTTAAGGATAGGGAGGCCTCTCTAGGGCTTGGTGAGAATTTCAATAGGAGAGTGTGTTTTAAATTCTATCCAAACAGGACTCATTCTTGGTGTGTCCTCTAGGAATCCACTAGTTTTGAGCAAATTCAGATGGTGGCATCTCAATATAATTGATGCCCTAGCCATCACACCAAGTGGGAACCCTAGAAGTTAATCCTCCAACTTGGGGATTCTTTGAAGGTTTATGCTTTAGTACTTGTTGAAGTATATCATTCGCAACCTTTTCTCTTGTCTACCTGGACTTTGGATGAACTCTTATTTCGTCAAATATGAACTCTTATTTCATCAAATATCTCAACCCTAGGTCTTGTGTAGTCTTCCTTTCAAGGGTTTTTTCTTGGAAATTCTTCCTAGCTTCTCCCAAAGCTCGCACTTTCATTGAACCTTCCCATTGAATGAACCACCTTGCTTCACTTCAAACCTATCCTAGATACATCAATCACAAGTGAGGGATACTGGGACTCCTCTTGTCGGTGAAAATCCGAGAAGAGAAGGGGATATAGGCTGTGGTGAAAATGGGCCTTTGTCCCAAGGTGTTGTTGTCCCTTCTAACTTTAGCCTATTTACAAGGCTTGCTAGTTTGTGAAGTAACATAAGGTACCATTGTTGCTTCTAGACATAGGATTTCGACTACCGGGTACAACAGTAGACAAATCAATAGATATAGCTATCTATCTCAAGTGAATCCATTTAAGGCACCCAGTTCTCTTGTGCCAAAGTCAACATACTAGTTAAGGCTAGTTTGTTGAAGTTAAAACATTAATTCCATTAGGAACATAGTCTCCATAAATTGATCTCATGAACAACCCATAAAACAATGATATTGTGGGAATCCTTGATACCGAATTAATTCAATGAATAGCATAAAGAGTATAGTTCAAATAATGCTTATCAATGGGTTGAAGCCTCATATAAATAGGTGTATGATTTAGATTAGCTACCCTCTTCCCCTAAAACAATGGATCATTAAGGCCACCCAATAATGAGTCAAATGACTTTAATAACCAGTAAGGACCACAAAGTCAAGCTTAACCACTGTGACACCAACAAGATTCAGGCCAATCAATGATACAAAGACAAGGAAAGTAAGCCTGGGCTCACTATTCCTGTAGATTAAATTTTTTCCTTCAGTCATAACGAGAGATTTTTCTGTACAATTTCACATGTAATTTCTCCTATTACGTACTTTTTACCTATTGTTAGGATGCAAATTGACTTTTAGCTAAGTAGCATGAAGGCATGGTTGGGTTCTCACGATCTTTATGTTCAGGTTGTAGGTTTTGATATGGTTGATGATGAAAGCAAACCTGAGAGGCGTCCGACGAAGCACATGCCAACTCCAGAACAATGGATCAATGTCTTTAATCCTGCCTTTTCATACTATGCATACTATTGCTATGCAAATTTATACACACTCAACAAGGTTATTTCATAGTGACTTTCTATAAGTATTAAAGCACATTTCTGATGTTTATTGATGCCTTCCTTGACAAAATTCTTTGCCCAAAATGGAGAGTCAAAAGTCAAAAATTTTGAAAGGATCCTATTATTTTCTTGTTAGAAGTGTTCTATAAGTTCTAGTCTATATATTTTGCGGCATTTATGACATTATCTTTTCTGTATTTGCAGCTTCGTGAGTCGAAGGGACTTACAACAATAAAATTCCGCCCCCACTCTGGCGAGGTATTCTTCTTGTTTTAAATAATCAGTTATGCAGGTTTAACTCATAAAATTATGTTTCTTTAGCCTGGTCTGAGTTTGATTTTGAATGTGATATCCTAGTCTGGAGATATAGATCACTTGGCTGCCACATTCCTATTGGCTCACAATATTGCTCATGGAAATAATCTAAGGAAGTCTCCTTCGTTGCAGTATTTGTATTATAGTTCTCAGGTATCAAACTGAATTTTGTGTTCCTTTTGTCTGCAAATCATCAGTTACAATTTATATAGTTTTTAATATTTCATTACTCATTTATTAAAGGTGTCCAATTGAGATGCTAGCCTTGAAATTGTGGTTGGGGTGTGCATTTTATGCTCACACCTCAAAAGATGTACTTCGACAATCTTGAGAGTTTAAGACACTAACTTGATTGGCATCTTCTTGGTCCAGATTGGTTTGGCCATGTCTCCTTTGAGTAACAATTCCCTATTCTTGGATTATCATCGAAATCCTTTCCCTATGTTCTTTGCACGTGGGCTTAATGTGTCTCTTTCTACGGATGATCCTTTACAAATTCATTTGACAAGGGAGCCTCTTGTAGAAGAGTACAGCATTGCAGCTTCAGTATGTTTCTAGTCCATGTCTCCATTTAGTCAGGAGTTATTTTTAATGGCAAGATGTTCTGGCCAATTTGTTAATCACAGTGCTTATTTATATTCTCTCATCACAGGTCTGGAAGCTTAGTTCTTGTGATCTTTGTGAAATTGCTCGTAACTCGGTTTACCAGTCTGGATTTTCTCATGCTCTTAAGGTAAACATAAGAAAACATTGATCTATAATATCAACATTTTCTTGGATGAAAAAGATTCTCCGCCTCTAACATCAGCATTATGATATCCACATGATGTGACAGTCGCATTGGATTGGAAGAAATTATTACAAAAGAGGTCCAGTGGGGAATGACATCCATAGGACTAATGTACCTCACATGCGAGTGGAATTTCGTGATGAGGTATGCCAGTTATCTTTGTGTACACTAAATTGCGACATTTTTTCATTTATGGCAAGGACTTTGTTTTTGGCAGGTTTGGCAAGCAGAGATGGACTATTTATATCTTGGAAATCCTCAAATTGGAGAAGAGGTGGTACCATAACCAGTACACAAATGTATCAGTGATGTATTCACGCACCTAATTCTCTTGGATACTTGTAAAAGAGAGGAGCCAAAATCAGAAAATGCTTGTTGATATAAGGATGATACATATACACAGGCAAGTACTAGGTTGAAGAGCTGAATCTATAGCATATGTAATGTAACATGAGAAAGTGGCATAATTGAGTGCCTGAGAACGCATGTCTTCCAAATCGGGTTAAAGGCATTCTTTATAAAGCCATCTTTGAGAATGAAAGCAGTTGTCATGTCCTGCCAGGTGTTGTATTGACCATTTTTGGGTAAAGTTATTATTTCATTTTTCCCATTGTTAATGATTTATTTGGGTGCAATGTCAAGCAATTGAAATCACTCTTGAATATATTATTTTCAGCAAGATTTCTAAGTTATAATTGTCTGCAGTTACATATCTCTGAAAGAAATAGGTCAGATGAAACCTAAAATCCTTGACTGTCGCTGCGTGCCATTGTGTTCACTATTAGTTCCATTTTTCAACCACAAGAAAATGATGCATGAAGTCATGCAAGCGGAGTGAGTTTCATATCTCCACCTCTTCTCTTTAGTCTCACCTATCAGGAAAAATGAGAATATCATGCCAAGCTCACAAAGGATTAGGTCAGTATGTAATACTTAAGATGATTTTAATTCTTTGTGACAGTCCAACAAAGTGACAAACAGTGAAATTTGTACCATTTATACAGGAACAATGCACATCCTTATTATATTTCTGTTTGAGAACTTCCCAATGGCTATTACCATAAAATAAACATCTATTCGGAATTGGTTTTTCATATCTGTGAAAAGAGAGGATGTATAGTTGCCGACCTTAAACCTATTCCAAAATAAATTTTGTTGAGGGCTACATTGGGCCCCCATGATACATTGGAAAAATATTTCTTTCGTCATCACCCCACACAATGAAAAAGCATCTACGATAGAAGCTTTGATCCAAATCCTTAAAATAGAACTATATCAATTCTATGTAAAATTCAATTTTTATTAAAGAGTTGGGAGTAATTTTTATTTTGTATGTAATTAGTTTGCTTCAATTCTATATGGTGAGTAATTTTTGTTTTGTATTTAATTAGTTTGTTTCAATGTTGTATGGTAAGAAATTTTATTTCAGACCTCTTTAAAGTACCCAAATGTAATCAATTCACAGGTTTAAAGCATGAAGTATCTTAGGTACAACAATAATTCGATGTACACATGAGCAAACCAAACTCGTAGTGGGTTACCATTGCCCCTATGAATCCTAGTGGAACATATAAAAGTTACCACATAGATATCATTTAGCATGTTATATCATTATTGATGTTCCATAGTTTTGTAGATGGGCATCATCTTCAATTCTCCTTGTAGTGAATAATTCAACCTAGCTACATTATGTGTCAAGTTACATAATGTATTGAGCTTCTAGTGTTAATTTCTTTTCATAGAGCTATATTGTTCTATGTTTTGCATTTCTTCATTAACACATTAAGTTCACCCCATAATATCATAACATTATTCAGATTTACATCATTATTCATCATTAGATGCAACTATGTAAAAAGAAAAATATCATCATCATCAATGCAACGGAACGTAAGGGAACAATAGAAGAAAAACATTCACACATAGAGACACCAAGGTTGGTTGGAGACTAGGGCAAAACCCACTATGTGGAAAACCCTTGCAAATTCTTCTTCTTAGATCGCCATCAAATAATTCAGCAAAAGAGAGTACAATGATCCATATCTTCATCTATGCAACTAACTAGCAAAACAACTACAACATCCATGAAATTAACCCAACAATATATATGCTTAGAACTCTGATTCTGAAGACTGTAGCGACATGTCACTGTTTGCAGTCAACTGCCAAGCCTTGCGGTCACCGAGCGAAATCTTCGGATGACTGAGATTTCATCTTTTAGATCTTGGTCGCACAGAGAAGGTGTCATGCAAGTGACTACAACTTTCCCAGTCGCTCCCTTAAGCCTAGCATGCGAGCGACTGGGGTCAAAACTAGACTGCAGAAATCCTTAACCCCTAGTCGCATGGATGGAGAGTTGTCCGTGCGACTGGAAAGCTCCAGTCGCACAGAAGAGCTTCTGTGCATGCGACTACAGTCAAATCCTTCATGTTATGTGCCTGCGACTAGGGCCCAAAACCCTAAATTAGAGATGCAAGGTTCGGACCTTGCAATTTCACCTCAGAGCGAACCTGATCCTTCGCGGACGAGCCTCAAACCTGTGCGAGAAAAAAAAAACAAGATAGATGTGTCTCATCATTGTGTCC
>APFE030134292.1:0-12865 GCA_000404065.3 Pinus taeda
GTCTTAAAGTGAAGGAGGAGCTCATCTGGATCAGCAAGGCTGGACTGCTACAACCAGCGTTGGACCTAAGGTAAGATCGAAAAACACTTGATCTCTCATAGAATAACGTGTATTTAGAGAAGGATTGCTCTTGTTTGGTTTGTTTGTCACTAGAGAGTCTTAGACTCCTAGGGAGGTTAGGTTTGTCCGCAAACATAACTCTTTCTGCACGACACTATGGATATTGAAGGGGTGCACGCCATAGCTGATTTTGAAGTGATCGAAATAGTGGATGATAGTAACCCATATCTAGTGCTGCTTGGAATTGATTGGGCATTTGATGTGAACATAGTAATCAACCTGAAGAAGTACAATATGACATTCAAAAAGAAAGAACCCAAGGTTATTGTGCCATTCGATCTAGCCAAAGGTGCGTGATATACTGAACCAGTTTGTGATTGCAAGGAGGATGACGATATTAAGCAGATCTATACACTGACTGTGCAAGATGAATATTGGATCAACCCTATGGTGGATGAGTGAATTACGTGGGAGAAGGAAAACTTCTTTAATTCAAATTAAAATGAGGAGCTTGAACATTGGAAAAATAGAGTGCATGAGGTCTCGTCACTATGATGCAACAAGCTCACAAAGTCTCTCTAATGTATATCCATTGAGGTACGTAGCTTACCGCATTATGATGGTTTAGAAAATGTCAATTTATTTCTAGATAAATTTGAAAGAGATGTATGAGAGGAAAATCAATTCCAAGCACTAGACATCACACTACGACCTATGCCTGCTAGATGGTGGGGTACCCATAAGCAAAACTTCATAGATTGGAAGGAGTATCAGCGGATGATGAAGCTTCAGTTTGGATATGATAATACCCACATTGTGGAGAAATACACAGGGAAGGATGATCCGCGCAAGCACCTAGCTCAATGGATGAAAGCTTTGGGAGAAGAACCACAACTAGAATGGGTTCATATGTTTTGCCATACTTTGGATACGATTCCGATGAACTGGTATCCAGAAACAGAGTCGCAACATGGAACTGCAGAATGGGATGTTTTGAAAGAAAGTTTTCTATTGGATTTTAGCTTTGAAGATGGATTTGAGTGTATTGATGAGGTATTAAGGAGATCAAAGCTGAAATATTTAGAATGCCTGAAGAACCTATTACATGGGTACAACCAGATTGGGGCACGCAACTGTGCTATGCACTGGAACGTTACAATGTGACCACAGAGGAAGGCGAAGAAGATCCTAGGAATATCAATATTCCTAAGTTAAAAGGACAGTGTGAAGTCGTAGAGCCTAAGGCAGAGGTTCCTAATATTTCATAGCTTTTGAAGACCAAGCAGGTAAATATTATATTAGAAGTGCAACCAAAGTTTGCAAACATAGGCGATTATTGGGACGAAGATATAGTGGACAAAGTCACGGAGCTACTACAGGAGTATCATGACTTGTTTGCCACCAAGTTCCTTGATTTGAAAGGGATAGTAGGGGATTTGGGTGTCATGAAGATCACGTTAAATCCAGATGCGAAACTAGTAAAGCAGCCCCCCTATCAATTGAATCCTAAGTATAAGGAAAAGCTGCATGTTGAATTTGATAAGATGCTTGTAGTTGGGATTATCGAACCTATTGAAGAATTGGAATGGGTTAGTCCCATGGTGGTTCAGGAGAAGAAAACGTGGGGTGAAATTTGGATATGTGTAGACTTAAGGAAGTTAAATGATTCTTGTGTCCATGATCCTTTTCCTATGCCATCCATAGAGAAAGTATTGGAAAATGTTGGAGGTCATGAGGCTTACTCGTTTACTGATGGATTCTTAGGGTACCATTAGATCAATATCAGACTAGAGGATAGAAGTAAGACTACCTTCACTACTGAATGGGGCTCCTTCCAGTATACAATTATGACTTTCGCACTTAAGAATGCCCCTGCAATATTCTCTATGGTGGTAGTTGCAACCTTCAAGGAGTTTATTCACAAGTTTTTGGAGGTATACTTTAATGATTGGGCTGTGTTTGGGCTAGTTAAGGGAGATGTTTCCAGTCTTCGCCTTTTGTTGGATACCTGTTGAAGGTATCAGATTTACCTTAATTTGAAGAAATGTATATTTTGTTGTACCATATGGGATTTTGTTGGGCCATGTAGTCTGTAATCAGGGGTTGATGGTAGACCCTGCCAAAATTATAGTAATGAAGGATTGTAGTGTGGAAACAACTGCAAATTTCATCTTTGAGTATATTTTGTCTCAGTTTGGCTTCTCGAAGGTCTTGATGAGCGATAGAGGTAAAGACTTCTTAAAAGAAACAATTTATGCTTTTCTTGAAGAATTCCAGGTATATCACGAGAAGAGTATGACGTATCATCCTTAAGCGAATGACACTGTAGAAGAATCTAACAAGACTTTAGAGAATTCCTTAACAAGGATTTGCAATTCTAAGTGAAATGACTAGGATGTGTGCATATCCGCTGTTCTATGGGCATATAAAACTACCTGCAAGAAGTTGACTAGAAAAACACCATCAGATTGGTTTATGGATAGGAAGATGTGATGCCAATGGAATATATCGTGCCTAGTTTGTAGATTGCTATGGTTATTGACATGACTGATTAGGTTACCATAGAAGAATGGATCACACAACTCATTGAGTTGGAGGAAGATCGCTTCTTGGTGGGTTTTCATCAGCAGGTGCAAAAAGATCGTGAAAAAGCATGGCATGATAGCCATATCAAACAACTCATCTTTAAGAACGAATATTTGGTACTGTTGTATGACGATAAATTCACAAAGTTTCCGGGGAAGTTCCAAATGCATTGGCTGGGGTCATTTATTATTAAGGATATTACCGATGGAGGCACAATTCAGCTCGTGAAGATGAATGGGGAATTATTTATGGGAAAAGTCAATGGGATTCGATTGAATTTGTATAGGGGTGATCCCACCCCTATGCAATGAATATATGATTGTGACATAGTCTTATTGTTCCAGGCAGCTGCAAGGGAACGCGGGACTCTAAACTACACTGCCAAAAGAACGGTTGGACGAAGTTATGGGGCTGCTCGACATATCAAGGCAAGGCGCTAAGCAGAGTTGTGATGAAGGAACTATGAAATTATTGTGGGTCCTACGCAACCAGGTCAAAAACTGACTGTTGGAAGCATTGTAGCTGATTGGATGGAGATTTTTCTGTTGAACTGAGTGAGGGGGAGAATTTAAGATGTAGATCTTGGAAATATGCCGCCAAAAATGAATTAATGGCAGGGAGTTGGAGGGAAAGGACATATTTGAATTCAAATTTAGCTATAAATGTGGCATCCTGTTGCATTTGAACACTTTTCTTCCTGAGAATTTTCCTTAAGATATTGCAATTGTGTCTAGAATAGTGTTGCATGCCTGATAACGAGTGGGAGTGCATTCTTTCATGGTTGGAATTTGCAAACTTACCTAATTGGCACCGCAAGATAATCCTTGAGAGAATGACTGCAACAAGACTTTAGATAGAGGCATACCCATCAATACCTACATGGTTGCCTACTACTGTGCCTAGGTTGCCAAGGCCTAATCCATCTGCTTCTATGGTGGGAGATAGGAAGCAGAAGAAGCCTCAACAAGAACCAGTGCATAAATCAACACCAAAAAACTCGACATAAGTCCAGTAGAAAAGCAAAATGGATAAGTCCAAACAGCCGACAAAGCCACTATACCTAGATGAGGAAGAACTATGTGGAGGAATAGAGGAGATTGATGCAGAGGAGGCTGAGCCAATAATTCGGTTGCCCCTGTACATACCACCTAGAAAATCCATGGTGAAAGTGCCCAAAGACTGAGATTCCATGAAGTTTATGGTCTATACACCTTTACTACTGAAGAATGTGTTGTTTGAGGGACCATTGCTGGATCAGATACCAAATTGGAAAATGGAGGATTGGGAACTGGGGGACCATGAGAGGTTTACATAGTTAGCTTCAAGCAAGTAACTCAAGAAGGTCTACTATGAAGAGTCAGATGTTACTCGACTTGAACCGATGAATTGGGTTGTTGGAGTTTGGGGCGCGGGGCTCCTAAACATGTTGTGGGTGCCACACTTCAGTCACACCAATATTAACATAATATGTGTGTGCCAATTGCTGACACTAGTGCATGATGGGTGCCTCTAGTTGGGAGGGCCCATCCCGATCACTGATATGTTGATCCACCATATAACATTGCTATCATCCCAAGGAGTGGACCCTATGGAGGCTTTCATAGGAAAGTTGTAGGAAAATAAGTTGGTAGACCAAGTGAAGGGTGAATTTGGTCTGGTCAAGAAGTCATGCAGGTATTCTATTCGGTCCATATCAGATGGCATGGTGTAGTTTTCTGCACAAATTTTGGCAGGTAAGATCATGCAAAATTGTCACGCATATGAAGTATCAACACCGATCATCTCTTTGGCTATGCAGTATGCCAAAGGAGTCCAATATAACTGGGCTCAATATTTATGCCATGAATTTCTAGAGGACTATAGAGAGGCCCAAGATGATGGCAAGCCATTCCGCTATGCATGGTTGTTTCTATTGATCGCGTTGGTGGCATGGAGAACACCTGAAGAGAACCAATTCCCTCAGAAAGACTTCGACCTACCTGAGGTTGTGAAGTTCGCTTTGCTTTGGGCTACCAAAGACCCTGCACGAGTAACAGAGATGAAGATCTTTTGGGTTTTGTTTGAATCAGAGCTCAGGATGGTGATTAACTATCAGCCAAGGTTATCACCAAGTTTGCATGAGCAGTATGTCAAAGTCATAGACTTTAAGGAAGATTTCCATAATCTTTGTATTCACACGAAGAAGGATGCTCAGGGACTATGGTACAAGTAGCCATATCTAGTTGCTGAAGATGATATCAAAGCGGTGGTCAATAAGTAGCCAAGTGACTGGAACCCCCTTGGATGCTGATGTAGGTACATGTTGGGTGTGGAGCATGATTATCATCCTAATTTAAAGGTATTTGTTTCAGCCGGATGTATACCCCAAGAAGATTGTACACCCCTCCATGTGGGGGGGTGCGGGGGGGACTTGTCCCCCCTGCGGGGGTTCCGAGGGGGGGGCATCCCCCTAGGATGGGGGATCTGGGGGCCAGCAGTCCCCCACCGGGGGTTTTGAGGGCAGTGCCCCCGAAGCTAAAAAGAAATGTAAAATTGCCTTCTAAAAGTATAGTAATTTCTAGTCAATCTGGGCTGTTCATTAGGCAGATGATTTGATGGTAGAATTTATGTTTAGTTTAGGGTTTTTTTCCCTAGAAGGAAACCCCTCTCTTTGTATGAGGGTATTGTATTGAGGCTGTTGAAGATATGTGTATTCTCAGAGCGAGAAACACAGAGGTGAGACTATGAGAGAAAACATAGGATATTATAGCGGATTTGTTGTAGGTTGTGTCTCTTCATTTTCTTGGATATGAAAGGAAGGACTAGCCGTTCAGGGTGGACGTAGCCCAAACTAGGTGAACCACGTATATTTGTGTCTCTCTGGTTTTATTTGTTTGTGTCTTTCTGCATATTATATGTCTTGCATTTCTTTGTCATATATAATATTTTTCTAATAGTACAAGCAAGGCTGCATAAGGTGAAGTAGCGTAAACAACAACATCGACAACAACAGAAAAGAAGAAAGAAGCCTAGAAGGCTTCTGCCAAAGAAAAGGTTGTGGAAAGAGAAAAGGAAACACAATAGAAAGAAGCAGCTGCTGCAAAGGAAAAAGAAGCAACCGAGGAAAAGACTACATCGCATGCCACCATGGACCTCGATGAGCCAGACACTAAGCGCACAGACGTAGATGAAGATATAGAGGGAGAAGAGGAAGGGGGTGCAGGCTTGGAGCCCCCCTTCGTCATCAAGAAGAGCCAATGAAGGAGTTCAACATGGCTGCATAAAAAGAAAAAATCAAATAAAGAAATGGGCGTAACACCTTTGGTCCTCACAGAAGGGGACCTGGATGAAATTAGAGATGTGGTCCATGATGTGACAATGGATCTCATGAGACACTTTGAAGCACAATACCAACAATCACTTAGTAAGGTATATTAGGGCCTGCGATACTTGCAAGTCCAAACATGTCTCTCAAGTGAACGTGGGACAGACCAGCGAGAAACAAGCGAGCATGAATCGAGTGAGCAGGCCAGCCCTAGACGCAGAAATCACCCTGGATCTATGAACAATGGAGTTGCCTGAAGGGTTCCTGTGGGATAACTCAACCGAAGAGTAGGCACACCTACTACATATGAAGAACCTGAATCTAAATCTAGTCACGCTTCCCATTTAGACTCTGCACGAGCTGCACCAAGGGGTGCTAGACGAACTCATGATTTGGGAGAAATGTGCACTGCTAGTAATCAACGAGGTCAAAACCAATAACCAACAAATCTTTGAGGAAAAGTTGCAGATCCTCAAGGAAAAGGAGGAGGTAACAATGTGAAGCCAAATGCTGTAAGAAGTTATTACACAGGCCTGTAGTGAGCTTCCAGAGCTCTAGATTAAGGCGAAAGTGGCCCCTGCAAAGAAGATTCATAAGTTAGCTATTGTTGTAAGGGAGTCACAGGCAGAAATCATCAAGGTCAGGTTTGAGATGCAACTACAAATCTTGGAGCTACAACTTAAGCTGCAACCCACTACCTCTCCAAAAGTTAGAGAGTAGGGCGAAACTGCTGTTAAAGAAGGGATGGCCACCTTGGAAGATGAAATTAAGGGCTACACTGAGCTATTTGAACAGGCCATGGAATTATAGGCCTTGCTATAGGAGGATCCAACTTTGTAGAAGATTGGAGCAGCCATCAGGGAAAATCAAAGATAGTTTGATGAAATCAGGTCAATATTGCAAACCTTAGCCCAGGTGCAAAGGTTTTTCAGATTACAAGAAGGAAAACTCATTCAGAATGAAATTGATGGGATGCTTCATAAGAAAGCGATCATCTCTTCAAGGATGCAACCATGGGTAGATGAGGCCAGTCAGTTGAATCTATCAAAGTAGAGCAAGCTAAAAGGGATGCCACAAACACAAAGGGCCATGGGCCTTGCAGTTGAAGACCCAACCACTAAAAAACTGGTCGAGAAAGTACGTCAAGCTGCTATGTAGGGGACAACAAATCTGCAAGTTTTGAAGATCGAATTCAGTGAGATGCAGGTGAAGATTGAGGCGCCACCAACTAAGTGACTCAAAGATGAGTCACGAATTTGTGTTGGGGGCCTATTGGGATAGGATACCATGGGGTAAATTTTGTAATCATTTTTGTTAATTATGTAAAGTCTCTACATTTTGAGGAGCAGAGCATGAAGGTCATAGGAGTCAAATGGTCTTTAGGAAGGTCAAAGCCCCTTAGCTTGTTAGTAGTTAATATGTTTTGTGACCCGCCCATGGTTTGCGAACCATGACATTGTAAAAGAAGAAGCTATAAAAAGGAGTTATATTGAGTCATAGGAAGTAAGTAATAATTCAAGATCATTGTATGGGAAAGTAGTCTGAGGCAGAAAAGTCTATTTTCTGTACTTAGGCAAAGGGGAAGGCTCTTGTAGCTATGTGCACAGAGACCTTGGTAAGTCCTCAAGTTGAGTGCGTGGGCCCCTACAACTGTGTGCGTAGGAAAGAAGAGTTTGTAACATAAGGATTATATCTAATAAAGACTATTTTGGAGCGATATTTGTGTATCTGTGCTTTTATGTTTATTTATGCAATTTCTGTGTATTCGTTATGTTTTCTGCATTTATCTGAAGAAACACTTAATTGATGTGTGAAAGTGGTAGATCTACATGTTTACTTGATATTATGATTATTTAAAGCAATTGGCACAAGGTTAGAATATTTTTTCTGTAAGTTGCTGTGATTTTCGCATTTTAAGGGTTAGGGTTCGCAAAATTTGGGATAAAGCCCTAGGAATCATAGAAACCTATCACACAGACCTCTAGATGCAGAAACATGGTTCTGTCATCCCCCAATACTACTTCAGGTGAGACTGCAGCCTTTGCTACGGGGGTTGTTGCCAAAAGGGCAAAAAGTGAAGGGTTTTGTTGGTTGGCGTAGCTAACTCTGAACCTGGGTAGGACTCCTCAAGCCAACATGCTTCATAAGTGTGCCCCATCTCATCCTTAATTCTAAGAATCCGTTTGGAATTTCTATGTTCAACCGTTGAGTGGTGAAAGAAATTCGTGTTCTTCTCACCCTCGTTGAGCCATAACACACAAGACTTCTATCTCCATAGAATTTCTTCTTGTTTGCACCTATCCTCCCATGGTTTGAGTAGTTCCATCTCCTCTTTTCTGCTTCCATCTGAGTAGCCTTTTTTGATCAACTTCTATTGTAATGTTTCTATCTTCTATTCTAATTCCTCTTATTATCAGTATTATCAAACTCTTTTCAGTTTGTGCAGATGAAACTTGCTTATACCTTATAATTTAATATATTCTTCAGATGTGGATCATTAGAACTATTGCAAACAGGAACAACAAAAAAAAATAGAGAAATAGTCACACCAAAGGACACAAGATATAAGGTGGAAACCCAATGTGGGTGAAAACCACCTGCTGCAATATGTCTCTATCTTCTTTCAATTAGAAACTTCTTTTACAATGATTTTGTACTGGTGCAGTCTTATACCAGCACGCAAGTTTCAACCTACAGAAGGCTACAACCTTCTCTTTTCTTCCAAGGACCTCGTTTCATAAATTTTCAGACTGGATCCATGAATATCAATCAAACATCAAATAGCTCTGAAATCACCCAACTTCCTTGTATAGATAACACAACAACCATACAAAATTCAGAACCCTGAACTCAGCAGTAATAAGTAAAGGCAGCTAAAAATATTTCAAGAAAAGTCTGCAACTTCACCAATAGGAACCTGCGGATATCCACACTTCTGCTGTGTCAAGCCTGCGCACTTCCACACCTGCTCTGTCTTATCTTCTGTGCACCTCTGCGGCTACTGCGTCTTCTGTTCTACACACCTCCGCACTAATGTGTCAACTGAACTACGCACCTTCGCACCTGCTCCGTCAACTGGACTGTGCATCTCCACACCTGATCTGTTTTCTGGACTGTGCACCTCCGCACTTGTGCTGTATCTTGCCTGCAGACCTCCAGGTATAGACACTTTATCAGTCCTCAACTATATCCCAGACTGTCAGATTCACAGATCTGATCATGTGCCAAGGAGATCTCGTCTTATCAGTAGATTCACCTTATAATGCTCAGGATTTTCCTTAATTTAGATCCAACTATTATTCACCAATCGATCACCAAAATTTCAGATCTTCCTCTTAAGATATTCAATGCATAAGTGCCCAGCCAAATAATCTCCTTTCCGTTTTATACACAAACCATGGACCAAAACCATAGAAACCCAATACAAGGGATCCAAACCGGGGTTCAAAACTTTAGATGAAAAAACCACAGACCAAACCATAGGTTCAAAAGCGTCGGACTAAATACCATGGACCACCCGTAATATTTCCCACGTGCATGCGCTTTTCTCTGCATGAAAGTGTGTGAACTGGGGGTCTGCATCTTTTGAACGGTACACTTGCGAACCTGTCTGCAACTTCTAAACGACGCATTTGCGGAACCTGTTGATGACCGCATCTTTGAGATCAGGAACCTGCACACCTGCTGTTACGCAGTAATTTGTCACTGTTGGTCACCGTCCATGTTACCCTTGCTTTCACACATTGGAGGAAAAATTTATGGACCTGTGACCAGTGACACAACTTAAAAACACTTGCATTGGATTCTCCTAAGTATGAACTTCAAACTCCCTGAAGACACCTTTTGCAGATTAGCCTAAAAAGTGCCTTTTTCCATATGCGCGGTCCACAGAGCTTACCACGCCAATGGCTCAGTTCCTCCAAGAGGGCGAGCCCATGGACGCTCTGTCATAGAAAGCAAGCCCGCGCCACCTAAATTTGGTTTTGATTTTTAGCCAGCGCGCACTGAAGTGTTTTTGCCTTCTTTGTCATGCATTCTCTGGGAAAAAATCTCATGGAGTGTCGAGTGTCATCTTTTTATCCATGCAACAAGTGTCAGTGAGCTATTCTGGACAATGCTAACTTCAGGTAGGTTGTCCAGAGTACAATTGCATACTTCCTCTCTCCATCGTATAAATGACTGTCACCCGCATTAAACCAACTAGTTTTTCTAGAGCTATTGTGAGTGCCAAGATTATGCTGGAGTGATAGTGAGAATTGAGAATTATAGAGGGGTTATGCTGCCAAAATATTGAGAGAGAAGAGGTCACTTTGCAAGGCGTATTTAGCTGCTTGCCCAGTCAGAGGAGGTTCAACGTCAGAACCCTTTGGTTGTAATCTTTCTCTGTTTTCACTGATTAATGAACGACTATCATTATGGTTCCACTCATGTGTCTTTCAATGGTATCTGAGTTATGTCTTTTCTGACCGATATATAATTGCATATACTGGATTTTACGCTTGTGTTTGTATCGTTCTTTGCGTATGCAGGTGTTCGTTTACGTGGAGCGTAAGGATTGTGACCAACTAAAGCAAAGGGACGGGAGCGACGTTTCTTCTACAACTACTAGCATTGGATTCCAGGTAGATCATTGTGATCGATCTCTGATTTATGCAATTAGGAACCTGCGTGTAGCGTGGTGTGATTGTTGCTAGACCCGTGTTGAGCTAGTGGGATCGCCTCTGTCCGCAGAGGGGTTTTACCAGTTCAACAATTTGGCGACTCCACTGGGGAGAAGCTTGTTGTTTGTTTTTGTATTGTTTGATTTGTAAATTGTAGAAGGAGTCTGAAGAGCGGCCAGGTAGCCTTCGAAACACTCCTGCTATGCAGAAGTGAAGTAGATCAACGCCACTTCAGTCAATCTCCGGTTCAGTTTACAAACTGAACAATTTCAATCTTGCCTTGCATGTCAATTTTTCTCTTGTTTATTGGTCTGAATAGCTTTCTGGGTTGAAGTTCTTGCTATTTTTTGCTTGCTTCCCTTTTTAGACACTGTAAACCAAGCCTGGATCTATCTGTTTTGTCTTTTTGCCTGGCAAACTTCATTAGCGCGTTTTTTCTTCAGACAGTCACGCTGGTTGGCGCTTGTTGCTCTCAGACAACTCGTGCCAATCTCTGGATAACGCGAGTTGCAGTCTGACACTCGCGCCAGGCTGGTTAATTTTCTAAGTTAGCTTGTTTGTCAGTCTTTTAAGCTTGGATCTGTGTCTTTTTGCTTCTTTTACACCTCCTGGAAATTTGTGGGACTGTTATCTGACTGGTTGTTCTTTCCATCCTCCAGTTGTTTGCCTTTGTCCATCGATTTTACATCTTAGCCCTTGTGGCTTTGCTTATCGAGCCTTCTGTCGGATTTATGGTTTGCTGATCCAATCGGTTTATTGGTTGTTTTCCACATTCCTCTGGTAGTTGTACAAGTTTTTCATTATTTGCTGCAAGTAACTCACTTTTAGCTTGTTTATTTCTTGTCTGACTTCATTGAAACTTAGATTACATGGTTCTTTGAAGATCTTGGTGTTTTCTTTGCTTTGGTGGGTCATTTTTCATGTTTCAGATCTGGTTTTAGATTCCTTTGAGTGAATTATCTGTTTTGTGCATATCTCTTGAAATCCATTAAGTGCATCATACTATTTTCAGAGAAAAGAAAAAAGATTTTTGCTTTTCATTAATTAGCATTTTGTGTTAATTTTTGCTTTTAAAAAAGAAAAAGAAAAAGATTTTCCTTTCTTGTTATTAGCTGCATTAGGATTTTTGTGATCGTTTTGTTTGTATGAAGCTCTCAACTCTTCTGTAGCTAGAATTCATTCAACGAAACGATACAATTTTCGCATATAGTTGCATTTAGGAAATTTGAAGAGACCACATATGGTAAGACCGGAAACTGAGACTTAATCAAAGATAAACCATAAAATGAATTCAATGAACCTAACAACGCATTGAAACTTAACGTTCACATTCTAGAGGTCTAGGTTAGAGACGTGTTCTGGCGTCGTTAAACCTGGTAGTTTATCGTTGAGTGGTTGGGTGATTCCTCCACGGTGAAACGGTAGGTGCCAGTACGGATTGTGCTCCCATGTACTGTCGAGTATATATTGGGAGACCCCTATAGGCTTGCAACCTTTGATCCATAGGAAGCTGAGTATGCCGCCCTACAAACCGTAATGCACTGAACACAGCATTCGGGAAGATTGACTGCCGTACGTAAAGTCCTTGGCGTTCTTCTGATCGCTAAGGTGTATATAGCAGTTTTACGGATTGTTTGGCAAACCCCTTTTACCTAGATTTCCAGAGTAGTAAGCTTTTGATCCTTTTTAGACTCTCTAAAAGAAAAAGTGTAAGTGAGCAGCTTGTCACTTCGTGCTCATTAAACAATCGAAGGAGACTAGAGTCATCTTTTCGTCCTTTTCTCAACTCTTTAAAAATGAAAATGTCAAGTTCAGTGTCTTAAAATCTATCTGGCCTCGATAACATTACCCGGTTAGATCTTGTGGGCGCTAGCTTGAGTAGGATTTCATTTTGTTATGGCAACTTTTTCAGGGTCCACCAACCCAAGTTCCCCACCTGACGGGAATCCTGGTCATTTCCCTTCTCCTGGGAATGCTGGTGCTCTTTATATGGCGACGTTATCCCTTCCGGGGCTAACTGTCGGGTTGCCTGTTTGGTTATTTTCAAACTCTGTGGTCCCTACTATGTCGGATGATACTCCATCAATCCCTCCACCTGCACAACATCATGTTGAACCTAAGGTGGACCCCTCCCCTTCGACGCCTACTTCTACGTCTCCTTCTTGTACTTCGCCTGGTGAAAGTCTCGATTCGAGTAACCAGGTGGCTAAGAAGAAGAAGAAGAAGACTAAGAAGAAGAAGTCTCCTAAAGGAG
>APFE030134293.1:0-13872 GCA_000404065.3 Pinus taeda
CTCCATTTTGCTGAGGTGTATATGGAGTAGTCTTTTGCCGTGCTATACCACACTTCTTACAAAATTCTTGAAATTCCTTGCTGCAGAATTCTCCACCATTATCTGTCCTCAGTAATTTTATCTTCTTCTCTGTCTGATTTTCCACCAGAGCCTTAAATTCTTCAAACCTGTCAAAGACTTCAGATTTCTTCTTAAGGAAATATATCCATGTATTCCTTGAGAAGTCATCTATAAATGATACGTAGTACATAGACTTACCCAGTGATGGAACTTTCACAGGTCCAAACACATCACTGTGCACAAGCTCTAATATTTGTTTCGTCCTCTTAACACCAGAGGGGAAACTCAACCGATTATGCTTCCCATATACAAAATTTTCATAGAAATCAAAATCTAGAGAGCTATTACTCATACCTTCTACCATACCTTTACCATGAAGTATTCGAATGCCCTTCTCTCCAATATGTCCAAGCCTTTGATGCCACAACATGGTCTTCTCTCCAGAGACCACTAGACTTTCTGCTCCATTTTCAGGAACCATAGAACTATTGCAACCCTCAACAACAGTGCTACCTTGAAGCTTGTATAGAGTTCCAATCCGAACTCCCTGCATCAATACCAGTGCTCCTTGAACCATCTTGCAGGTATCCTTCTCGAACACTATCTTTACACCTGCATCATCCAACGTGCTTACAAAAATCAGATTTCTGGCCAACGCAGGAATATGCAGAACACCTAGAAGGGTTCTAACCCTTCCACCTTGCAACTTCAACTTTACTTTTCCGCGACCAATGATTCTAGCCTTCCTGTCATCTCCTAAGAAGAGATCACCACCATCATATTTCTTATACTTGCAGAACCACTCTCTATGGGGAGTGAAGTGAAAGGATGCACCTGAGTCAATCAACCATGCCTCATGATCTACATGTGTACTTGAAGAAGCCAAGTACACATCCCCACCTTCATTGAGGTGGTTTCCGCCTCTAGAGAAGGAGCATCATCATCAGATCCCTTTCCTTTATTAGGATCTTTTGATTTACACTCCCTTCTGAAGTGCCCTTCCTTTCCGCATTTCCAGCACACCACCTTTGTAGGTTTTCCTGGAGATTTAGATCTCCCTCTAGATTTAGATCTCCCACTCGATGACTTTATTTTGTTTCTGTTCTGGGACCGTCCTCATACAAACAAGGCATCACCATTCTGGTTGTCCATATTTTTCCGTCTCATCTCCTCCATCGGCAAGGCTGAGACTATTTCATCAAACTGCAAAGCAGTTGCATTGCTACCTATTGCAATAACCAGACTATCCCACGAATACTGTAGGACAAACAAACTGATGCACTTTCTTCATCTGAAATTTTTAATATCAAAGATGATAACTAACTACCACAGTATTAAATGCATTCCAAATGCTCTTGTCACCGAGTCTCCATCTTTCATCCCTCAGGTTATACAGCTTTTTCCGCAGGAACAGTTTATTTACCAGAGACTTAGATTGGTACAAAGTCCCTAACTGTCCCATAAAGCCTTCGCCGTAGCTTCCCCTGATACATTCAACAATACTTAATCTGAGACACACAATCGTATTGTGCTCTTTGCCTTCCGATCCAACTTCTTCCACTCTTCATCGGTCACTCCCATTGGTTTAGTACCCGGATCTACTGCGATCCACTGATCTTTATCCACCAACAGAACCTCCATCTTGAGTTTCCACAACTCAAAACTCTGACCATTGAGCTTCTCAATCTCTATCTTTCCGCTGCTCTCCATCTTCTTTCACCCCCAAAATTGATCTCGCAGATCTCTCACTGAACAGGGTCTACCACAGGCCCGAGTGAAACCCCTTAGCAACAAAGGCGTCCCCTTGAAGCCAAAACAACTTTGATACCAAATGTAGGTTTTAACCCCTTACAGAAATTACCTGCATACATATTCTAAATCACAAGAAAAATAAAAATGCGAGAGCATAACACATAAAACACATATACACAAAGATTTCCCACTGGATCTCAAAACGGAGACTACCAACTTGATTTTTCATTATGTTCCTTTCAATGTTACAATACATATTTATACATGCCGAAGCATCCAATACCATGGATCGAAAAAACCATCACGACCAATACCATGGACCAAAAAACTATCAATGCAATACCATGGACCGAAAACCATCGCGTCCAAACAACATGTGCGAAAATCATGCACAAAACCATAGATGGGTCCGCCCAACATAAAGTGGGGTTACGGGTACCCCTCAAACCTCCTGTTAACTATGTGGAAAGAATATAACACAACCCAACAGATTCCTCTAAGCATAGTCCATTTCAGACATCAAAAGTCCTTAATTCCACCATATTCTGATATTCGGTGTGCCTGTAAGTCGCCATCACATGTCACAACGTCCCTATTCCAAAGCTCCCCTTTATATTTTTGAAATGTGTTAAAATTGAGAAAATACATTAGAAACGGATTTTCTCTGGACTTGAAACAATATATAATAGCCTTCACAGACCCTTTCAGGTCTGGCTTATCACATCGACCGTCATCCTTTGCATTTCTTTTAATAACCGAAACTGCGAAAATACATTAGAACTGGCTTTTCCACGGATTTCAATTCTTATGAAATATTATTTATAAGCCTGTCGGGTCCAGGTCATCGGATTGCACATAATGGTTTCCTCGATTGTGATATTGTAATCACTCATTGCAATAACCCTCCAACCATTGTAAACACTCCTATAACCCTCGATAGTGATCCTGCGATGTAATATGGGACGTCGATCTACGTGCTCAATTGATAGTCCAAATTAACTCCACCAATCGTTGTCAAATGTGTCATTTGGTCTGCACTAATACCCACTATCTACCTATGCTGATTGTGATTGCTGATCAGATCTGGACTGTCGATTGGCAAGATTTGATGGCTACTATGCATTCATTTGCTCCGCCTCTAATACTCTGTTATCTTCACTGATTTCACATGTTTTTGCCTCCCGATAGTCTTTTTTCCCATTCTGAAAGGTTTTATCATGCAGTTTTCTTTGGTCTTTGGCATGATTTTCTGAGTTTTCAAGACTTAGAGAGTGTTCTTGGATCCATTTGGATCACACCTTCACACTGAAAAAGGCTTTTGGACCACCAAAAGTTGGTTTCCAGGCATCGCTTAAGTGAGGATACAACTTCCTCACTTGTCCAATCTCTATCCATTTGACGCTACTGGATTTTGAACCTTTGAGCCCGATCCTAAGGTACTCCATGTCGCCTCTATACGTAGTCCTAACCTTCCTGTCTAGAACTGTATCTTCTTGCAGTTCATTGAGGTATTTCGGCAACAGATCATCAATGGAAGGCAATTGACTTTTCTCTTCCAGATCTTCAATAAAATAAGGTTCAAACAGTCTTAAATGTTTTGCATTTACCACTGAATAGATGTGCATGTATGCTGGTAGATCAAGGCGGAAGGCGTTCTCACCAATTTTCTCAAATAACTTAAAAGGCCCATACCTTATTGGATTCAAATTCTTTCCTCCACCTTGCATTCTATCCTTACTGATATATAGCCAGACTTGATTACCAACTTGGAAGCTATGCTTCACCTAATGTTTATCATGCCTTGCCTTGTAATTGGGTTGGCTCTTTTCCAATTGTTCCTGCACTGCCTAGTGAATTTCATGGATCTGTTCAATGAATTTGGTTGATTTGTCCACATCACTGTGTCCAACAACTGCTATGTCATTTTCAAAGACAAAATCCTAGGGAGACCTTGGTATAAAACCAAAACAGGTCTCAAAAGGAGATCTCTGTGTATAAGAATGTTTAGCACGGTTGTAAGCATGGTGAACATAACATAAATGTTCATCCCAAAGCTTGGGATGCTTGTCGCAATAACCCCTGAGTAAGTGGATCACTATCCTATTGACTACCTCTCTTTGGCCATTGGTTTGTGGGTGAAAGGTTATGCTCTTCTTCAATCTGGTGTCCATTAATTCCCACAGACTTGACCAAAACTTCCCAACAAATTGGGGGTCTCTATCAGATACTATGGAAGTGGGTAACCCAAAATGCACCCAGACATGCTGAAAGAACATCTTCACTATTTGTTCAACTATAATCTACTTATTACAAGGTATTAAAATACACATTTTGTTGAACCTATCCAAAATAACGTATAAATAGTCATGTCCCTTTCTAGATTTTGGCAATCCCCCAACAAAGTCCATGGAGACACTTTCCCAAGGATGGGAAGGAACTGGTAGTGGAGTGTACAAGCCTAGTTTTTTATTGCTAGGCTTACTTTTAACACACATGGTACACCCTTTTACATATCTAAAAACTGTTTCATGCATTGTTGTCCAATACTAGTATCTTTGCAGTTGTGCAATTGTTTTTCTTACACCAAAATGACCTGATATCAGAGAAGTATGTGCTTCCCTAACTATGTTGACTCTTTCGGTTTGGGGAATGCATATCTTTCCCAAATGATACAAGAGTTGGTCTTTAACATAGTAGTCCAATTCTTCTATCTTTTTACCATTACTTAAAGATGTATATACATCTTTAATGTCTATATCTTGAGCATATTGTTCAATGTAGCTTTCATGCATGACTGAGTTATGCTTAAGTATAGTAGATGCATTTATGATTTTTTCTGGACAACATATCTGCAAATTTATTGTGTATACCCTTTTTATATCTGATGACTATATGAAACTGTTATAGGAAACTCATCCACCTATAATGTTTTGATTGCTGCAATTTAGTTTGTGAGTGCAAATACTGAAGTCACTGATGATCAATATGTATAATGGTTTCTTTGCCAATTAAGTAATGTTTCCACTTTTTCCCACTTTGGGCTAATGCATACAATTCTTTATCATATATAGGATAATTAACTACTACGGAATTAAAAGTCTCAAAATGGTAGCATATGGGTTTACCATGTTGCATCAACAATGCTCCCATGGCATAGTCACTTGCATCGGTTTCAATCTCAAATGCTTGTTGAAGATTTGGCAATGCTAGTACTGGTGTTGTACTAAGTTTTTCTTTCAAGTTGTCGAAGGCTTTTTGTTGTTTTCCTCCCCACTGAAACACCTTGTTCCATCCTGTTAAGGCATGTAAGGGAGCTGCAATTAAAGAAAAGTTAGCAATAAACTTTTTCCAATACTATGCTGCTCCTAGGAAGCTTCTAACTTCTGTACCAGATTTGGGTTTAGGATAGTTTACAATGACTGCAACGTTAGAGGGATCTATCTTCAATTCAACATTCCTTACAATATGACCCGAATAATTCACACATGTTTTACCAAATTCACATTTTGATAATTTAGCATAGAGATTTTCTTTCTTCAAAACAGCTAGATTCTACTTTACACGCTTCAAATGTTCTTCCCATGTTTTACTGAAAACAAGAATGTCATCCAAATATGTAATTACAAAATCATCAATAAAAGCCCTAAGTACATCATTCATAACTCTCATGAAAGTGGCAGGAGCATTAGTTAAGCCAAAAGGCATAACTAGCCATTCATACAACCCTTGCTTTGTTTTGAAAGCAATGTTCCATGCATCTTGCTCTGCTACTCTGACCTGGTGGTAACTGCTATTCAAGTCCAACTTGGAAAAGTAAACAGCTTCTTTCAGCGAATCCAACAAATCATCAATGCAAGGAAGGGGATAATTATTCTTGATCGTTATTTTATTCAGTGCTCTGTAATCAATGCACATACTCCACGAACCATCTTTCTTCCTCACCAACATGATTGGAAATTTGCATGGTGATGTGTTTGGTTTTATGAACACTTTCCCGAGCAGTTCCTGTACCTGGTTCTTGATCTCTGCATTCTCCAAAGAAAATAACCTGTACATTCCAATGTTAGCCAATGGAGCATCTTCTTGCAAATTAATATCATGT
Organism: Pinus taeda; assembly: GCA_000404065.3. Taxonomy (NCBI): domain Eukaryota; kingdom Viridiplantae; phylum Streptophyta; class Pinopsida; order Pinales; family Pinaceae; genus Pinus; species Pinus taeda. The sequence goes on from APFE030134293.1 coordinate 5,915, forward strand.
ACAATTTCCCCTTTGGGTTGCAGAGCTTTAGGTTCTTGAAATAGGATATCATACTCTGAAACAAATTTTTCTAATCAACTTGTTGTTTAGCATTACAACCTTTAAATACATTGGTTTTATCAGGTTCCTTTTCCTTTACAACCATCAGCAAAAATTTCTTGCATGAATTTACAATTCCTTTCATCTGCCCCGAGTTTATGAGAGTATAATTATTCTTGAGTTTATGAGCTCTTACAATATATTTAGTTCCATATTTAACAAGTTGATACTTATTTTCAGCTCTATAGAAAATGGATTTTCTATCATACAAGTAAGGACTTCCTCAAACAATTCCACATATATCCAAAGGAATGATATCTAACTCAACCTCATCTACAAATGCTGACCCAAAAGAAAACCTATGTTTACATTATATAGTCACTTGTAGCTTTGTTTTATCACATACCCAACCTAATGGATATGGCTTCTTGTGAGGCGTGGTTAGTAATCCCAACTTCTTTATAATTGCTTCAGAAATTAAGTTTACTTGTGAGTGACTATCAAACAAAGTATCAATCTTTTGATGCTTGGAAATAACTCTAATATGAAAAATCTCATGCCCTTTCCTCTCATTTTCTTCACTATCAATAGTTTGTGTAGAATTTCTAGTAGATGCTTAAGAATTTTTACCTTTTATACCTGTGGCTACAATTGTTGTTTCATCACCTGAGTTTCACCCCAAATCTTTCTGTATAGCAGCAGAAATCCTCTTCTTCTTGCCATCAAAATTCCTGGGTTTCATCTCCGAATGCAAAGACCAACAATGTTCATCATCATGTCCATCCTTCTTGCAGTGAGTGCATGAAGGTTTGGCCTTTTGTATAGCATTTTCCTTCCTCTTTTTCCAATTTTGGCTTCCTCTTCTACTTGTTCTTGCTTGCAGGGGGTTTTTATGATCGCCCAATCTCTGGGTTCACATTCTTGCTTCTAGCCTGTAGATGGGTAGCCTGAACAGATACATCATCTATGCTAGTAGGGTTAAACATGAGAATGGTGTGCCTCAAATAACTGTGTAGAACACCTATATAATTCAACAAAGTTTCAAGTAAGTCTAAAGAAATGCCTAGAATCAAAGCTCTTTTTCTAAATTCTTGGGTGTAGCTTTGTACACTTTTCCCTTTTAATTGGTGAAGAGTTTTCCAACTCATCATAGCTTGCTACATATAAGCTACTGGATAGAATTGGTTTTTAATTACAGAAACAAATTTACTCTAGATAGAAAGATTTTTACCATGCTTCTTCAAGTCAGCTTGTGTCCTGCCTTCCCACCATACCAAGGTAGTTCCTCCCAGGTGTAGGCTTTCCAGTTGAATTTTACTCATGTCTGAATCAATGCTCTTCACCCTACAATACACATCAATCTATCTAATCCAGTTATCTAGCTTCTTTGCATTTAATTCTCCATCATATATTCACAAGTCAAATTTAACATATAATTTAATCAGAGATGTTTTCTTCTTTTTATTTCCAGGGTTGTCAGGAGGTGTGGATAGAGGAGCCTCTTTTCCTTTCCCATTTCCTTCAGAATGACCATCTATAAGATATTCTTCTGCTCCTTTGTCTTTTTTGGAGGTTGAAGAGTCTTCACTTCGACCTTGTTCATTTTTTGTTCTAATTATAAATGATTTTAACTGGTAAAAATAACAATTGAAAAGAAATATTGATTCATCCCCCTCTTAGTATTTCCAACAAGTTCACCTCCACATACCATATGTTAGTAGATGGAAAGCAAGTTCCTCATTTCCACCTCCAAGATGCATTATTATGCTACTTGGGCCACCTTTGTGTTCGTTCAAGTTAGTGTGCCAAGATGATTTGGGAGGTGCACTATAGTTGAGTCCTAGGACACGGGTGTGCGGAGAAAACTATGGTTGTACTACAAAAGTACTTTTATTGGCCCAAACTTTGACTAGATGTTGGGAAATATATCAGATTCCTCACTGCCTACACCAACGCCAAACCAACCATCAAGAAATAAGGCCTGTACACTTCTCTTCCTAACTTGAGCTAGCTGTGGGAATCCATCTCCATGGACTATTTGTTTCCCCCCTTCTACCAAGCATGGTAATGAATGTGTATTTGTGGTCATCGACAGGTTTTCTAAGATGGCTATATTCGTAGCATGAAAGAAGAGTATCATAATAGGGGATAATGCAAATCTCTTATTTGAATGATTATGGGAACATTTTTGGATCCCATGGACCATTATATCATATCAGGATAACAGGTTCCTGAGCACCTCTGCTCAAGCCTCTAAACATTATTGGACACCAAACTCACGAAGTCGATTGCCTTCCATCCCGAGACTAATGGCCAGACGAAGGTTGTCAATAGGATGATAGTGCACATACTTTGCATTTACAACTCCAAGCATCCACAATCCTGGGATGAGAGTCTCCCCTATGTGAAACAAATTTATAACAGAGCTCTCCATATCTCGACTAGTCGCAGTCCCTTTCATGTGGGTCTAGGATTTTGGCCATTATGTTTGATTAATATTTCCATGCCTCATGCAACTACACGTATAGAATTCACACATGTAATGTCTGAGGTTGATAAAGTGACAATATTTATTAAATGCATCCAACACATATGCCAACAGGTTCACGAAATCTTAGAGAAGACAAATGCCAAGTACAAGCAACGACATGATCAACATCGAGTGCCACACAAGTTTTAGGTGGGAATCAAAGTTTGGTTGCATTTGTAGAAAGAATGCCTTACCAAAGGCCATTGGAAGCTCAAACAACTCAGATATGGTCCTTACACCATTACCATGGTTTTGGGAGATAATTATTTTTAGTTCAACATTCCCCCATTCCTTCGCCTACACCTAGTGTTCAATGTCAACGACCTTCGACCATACTTCCAACCATTACTAGACACATCAGACATTGCAGAACAACTCACACAAGGAGAATTAAACCCAAACTATATGGAACAGGCTCAACTCATTATATTATGGGAAAACAAATCAAGAACACTAACTAGTAGAAGATCCAACTATATCGGGCTGTCTAAGCTAGCCAGCTATTGCATCAAGGTAAGTGTTTCAGTAGGGGCCAACTTGAGCAAAAGTTTCCCCATATCATGGAGGGACTCAATGCAATGGGGACCATTTATTCCTAAGGGGGGGGTGGACTAATCTAGGTGGATTTTGGAGGTCACCTCGCTATTCCACTTGGATACCCACCACTGTATCTTTTAGTTTTTCAGTTTCTTTAATTGTAGCAAAATTTACTATTTTTTGGGCCGTGAACATTTGGAGCCATTTTGAGGCCCTAAATGATATTTTTGGGAATGTTGAGGAAAAAATGGGATTTTGAGAAATATTTTCCACTTGAAAGTTGTAGTACTTGGATATATATTTCTAATGAGGTATTGTGCGTTTGAAATGAAGATCGTATGCCAAATTTACGACCTTGGGAATTTGATGTACCAATGTATACAAACAGGGCCCATATTTCTGGTGCTTCATTTCCTAGCGTTAGGTTTTTGGATTATTATGGTCTTCCATTATTTATCAATAATAAACAGTTCTTCGAGACTCATTGTAACACATTTTTGAGGCATGTAGCCACCACATCTCTTCTCAGACATAAGTTACCATCGCCTAAGCTAGTCTTATTTCCATTCTATTTGTAAGCATATTTCAGTGTTTGATATTAATTAAATGAAGTATTATTTATGTTCCATCTTTATATTTATGGTATATCTGTAATCCTTTTTGTTCTAGTTTAAGTTTATATTAGAAGCCCCGTGTAGACAAACGCTCTAGAAGCCCAGAGTAAGTTGTGGGTTGAGTTGCTAATCTTGGAAGCATTGGTTGGAAAAAACGCTCAAGAGCCCTGGAAAGCTTGGGTAGAGTCCAATCTGGTGATGGTTTTCTGATGTTCGAGTGTGAGGTGGAACCTTTGTATGATGGGTTGAGGTGGTTGGCCTCTTGAAGGCCTAGATGGTTTTGATTGATGTGTTTTATTAGATCCCATATTCATACTTTGAATATGGCATGGGGGTGATTGGTTGAAGAGAGATTTGGATCAGTCATGTTTACGGTGAGGTGGTTCATGGAAGTCCTATAACTGGTTGGCCTTTGCATGATTAATACAAGGTTACTTCTCCTTGTTTCTTTATGAGTATTGTACTGGTTTATATGTGGATTATATGGCTATTGTTTCCTTGGTATTTTTGTTGTTATTATGCTTGTTATGAATATGTATTACGACAGTGGCCATGTATGGCTCTCATCATGTTTTTACCTGTAAATAAATGAACAATGTATATATGCCCTAATGGATGAAGCTATAGCCAATGTTTTGAGGCATCAATTCTTCTTAGCGATCATCAGATGATTATGATACCCCTATGGTCAAATATGTTGTTTAAACATGTATATTACATATTTGTGACATGTTTGACGAAATGCCTATCATGGCTAGTAGGGGTCCAGTCAAGCCTTTGTTCAAATATTTTCATCGGTATCATTGTTCTACTATAACCTTTTAGTTTTGGAAGTTTCATTTAGTTTTGGGCGTGACCTAGGCTCTCAAGTTGAAAAGGTGGCTCAAATCCCGGAAACCCACACACAACACTGGGAAGAAAAGTGCCTCGATGCAGACATACCCATGTTGTGGGAGCATCCAGAGCATCCAGGACACATGCATGCCCATATCAATGGAGCGTCCAGGAGTTTAATGGTTTAAAAACTAAGTGGGACATAAAGGATGATTACCTGAGAGGTTGGGATGGTTCCTAGGAGTCTTGTCGCTGGCATGGAAGGTTTCCATAGTGTGTTTCCATCGATTCCACTTCCTTAAGGTGACTTAGGAGGTCGAGTCATATAATGGTAACTTATCCTCACATGTTTACCCTGGTTAGCCGATTGCTTGGGTAGATGTGGGAGGAAGGAGTTAAAATTTTTCTTTTCTAGTGTTTCTCCATAGATATGATCCATGTACTTCCATCTAGATTTTATCCATGAGGAAGCAAATCTAATTTAATAACTTTACCAAAATAACCTTTGAATTCTTGAGCACATCCCTTGGATTTTGAGTGGACCTTATAAAATATTCATCTACATCAACCTTCTTACCAAGTTAATCCCATATATTCTTAATCTCCAAACTTAAACTTTTATCTAACATTTAAATATTTGTTAATATAATTAAATTATCCTTAAACTTGTTCATTACTAATATGATCCTAAATGCAGAGTGTATCTCTTGCCAACAACATATAAACTTTGTAAACAATATGATATATCTAAAAATTAATTAAATAACTATAAATGCAAGTGGAAAATAAGTCTTTTTATTTAGATAATTTACTATCTTATTGTCTTCAACATGCTGCTTTCCTTAATCATACTTTGATTAGACATTGCACTAATTACTTTGTATTTTATATTCTAACAATATAATTATTTAAATCCTATAAAAATAATTGTTTTCCAAACCTTGATTTAAACTATAAATATCCTAACTGTAAATCTTTAAAGATATGAAAATTATTTTATTTTATTTTCAACTTCTTTATAATACTATCATCATTGTGATATGATATCATCATTGTGGTATGAGTACACGTCACATCATACAAGTGTTTATGATAGGGATGCATCATAAAACAAATAATATTAAATTTTAATATAAAATTCAAATTGAAATATACATTTTTAAACAAAATTTGGGAAATATGTAATTTTTTATAAATAATAAGGCTATATATCTTTATTCTGTTTTCCATAATATTTGTATTCTATTTATATCAAAATTTCCCAAGATACATATGTTTTTTATATTTTTATCGAAATATAAACAAAAAAAACTTCTTCGGGAAATATGAGAATACATATCCAAATATAAATATAAATGCTTCATCAGAAAATTTAAGAATGCATGTGATTTTGTTAATGATATTAATGAAAAAATAAATACTTCAATAAAATTAATAATAATTAATTTAAATACAAATTCAAATAAATTTTAAAGTTTTAAAATAAAAAATTAAAACTTATTATTTAAATAAATATATTTATTATAAAATCCATTTTTGAAATCCCATCCTTCTTTTTGTCAGTGACGGCGCTTTTCGCCTACCCCTCTTTAATCTTCTGATTGATATCCTCAGATATCCGACCGTTCAGGCGTATCTCCCATCATTTTCCTGCTATCGAGGATCCTTTTTCCTAATTCTCTGATTCTGTCATATCTTTTTTTAAATCCTCTATAGATCTCTGACGGCTGTGGGCATTTATTCTGGTCTGTGGGATTGATGTCCTTCCCCCACCTGCTACATTGACCGGGCTTCTCCTTCTGCCCCCATGGAATCTGCATCCGACTCATCTGCCACGGAGGCACTGATTCGGGCAGCCATCCTTGCTGAGGATTCACGGGCCCAGGAGTGCACCTCACTGCCTGCCCGCTCCACTTTGGATCAGACCACCATCCATTCCACTATTCATGACTCTTTCAGCGCCCGCCCACAACCTCCCCTTCGCCACCCGGTGACACACAGGTCCTCTAAAGGAACGCATGCTCCAATTAAATCCTCGGCTCCGCCGCCTACCGTCTCCTTGGATGGTGCTCATCTCACAGAAAGAATCAATTGCCTCCAGAAGTGCGCCCTCATCGGACAGTGGCATTTCCCGGTGATGGATGTTGCTGCATCGAGGAAATGGATTTCTGACCATTGGAAGCCTGTTATAGGCTACACACCTATCATCTCCCATCTCATGAAGGACTGGTTCTGCTTCCAATTCCTTGACGCCGCAGACGCAGATAATATCCTGCGCTCCCCATGGGTTCATAAACGGAGTTTTCTTGCTCTTCACAGATGGTACATTGGATATGACCCGCTAACAAATACTCCTGCTCATAACTTGATCTGGGTTAAACTCCCGAATCTCCCGCTGGAATTTTGGTCAAAGGAAATATTGGAGATCATTGGGAACTCCATTGGGCGTTTTATTTATGCGGATCCCTGGATCTTGGGAGAAAAGGACAAGCGCATTGCATGGATTCTTATTGACCGGGCATACAGAGGCGGATATCCTGAACACATAGACATCACCTGGTGGGGCCTCCGGATTTCTCAACGACTGGACTTCTGGGGCATACCTTTTCGGTGTGCTGCATGCCATCATACGGGCCACCTTATTGCTGACTGCCCTAAACGGGACGCTCACCGTCGCCGCCACCCTCATTATACCAAATCTTCCCACCGCCACCCCCTCGCTCCCCCTCCATTTCATGTCGATTTGCCTTCCGTCTCCCTCCCATCTCCCCCCCTCTCTCCTCGGATCCCCTCCAATCTCCCTTCGCCTCACCATGCTCCCTCTCATTCTCGTATATCCCCCCCTCCTCTATCCTCCATACCCGAACCTCCTGCCAACGCCCCTATCCGCTCCCCCTCCCCTATTCAGATGGGCGACATATACATGGGCACTATCCCCATTAATATCTCCTCCTCCTCCCCTCCCCGGTTGGCATCCTCCCCCCCTCCCCGGCCGGCATCCTCCCCCCCTTACAGGGGTAAGGCCCCTTTACTGATGGTTACCCCCACCAATTCCCCCGTCTCATCCCCTGCAAATCAATTTGACAGTGACATCGATTCTCTTCTTCATGACCGCTCAGTGGACCTAGAACCCCTCACCATTCACAAGCCCTTCCATCCATCTCCCCCCACCATCAGCCCTGCATCGGGGATGAATATTACTGTCCGTCGAACTGGCCGAGGTGGCTCTCGACACTTTCGCGGACGATCCAACTCTGCTGCACATGGGGACCGATTTTCTTCACTGGTGGATATTCCTATATTTGATATGTCTTCTCCTCGCCCACAGCCTCTTAGAGCAGACGCGGCTGGACCATCCATGACATGATGGACATTATCTCTTTAAATATCAGAGGGCTTGGCGT
>APFE030134297.1:0-11403 GCA_000404065.3 Pinus taeda
TATATATATTCCAAATGGGGTGTCTATCTCTGAGGTAGGCCCAACACGTGGGCAATGAAAAACCATAGAAGGAAGATGGGGAGGAGGACAACGCATCTAATCTATCGGTATATAAGACGTAAGATGAAATGTTATAAGCGTGGGAAATTTCATTTGACCCCCACTAGAAGTCGTGCTGGTAAGGTCGAGAGTTTAATGACGCATGCATGGACTAGTAAAATTTATATGGGGCTTGTTGTATGGAGGCTGCATGATATTGCTCTAAGCTGTTGCAATTTGGATGGGTCTTCTGAAACTCGGGTAATCTTGGAGTGGTGGCGATTTCTATGTCGTCGCTCCACCCACTCGGTATGCTCTTTGAAAGCTAAAAGTTTGTCTGTTGGGGTCCTTTTCTCTATTCCAGTCTTCGTGTTGCAAAACTCGCTCAGGGAAGGGTGGTTGGTCTTGGTATCTTTTTTAGTGACGCACTATAGAGTGGTACCTCAAGGTTTTATGTGGTTGAATTGGTGTTATGGACCTTCGATCACTGTGAGCCCTCTGTTATTTCTCCTCTTTATGGTCTATCCTTTGTTCTCTCTATTGTTTGATTATTGGGAGAATTTTTCCTCGGTCTCGGGGTGGATTTCTATTGATAAAGGTGATAGCAGGGTTCTTAGTTGGTCTGCTTCATATGCAGTTGGATGCTTGGGTTGTTGCATGTTTATCTAGGTGGATTTTATTAGTTTCCGAGGATTCCTGAAGGGTTTGGTGACATTGGCTCTCGGTGTAACTTGGCCCTGGTTGGGCTCTCGGGGTTCTGCGATCTGGGGTGTTGTCAAGAGGCTAGTGTTTCTACCCTATGGTATTTCTATGTAAAAGCAGTTGTAGAGGTGGTAGACTGGATGGTATGGAAGCCAAATGTGGTCGAAATCTCCTCTTTCTAAGTTTGCAGGTGGTGGCGGCTAGTTTTCAGGGGTGGTTGTTGTTGGTTATTACACGGTTGGAGCCAGACCCTTACTAGCATCTGGTGTGGTGGAAGGGTGAGCAACGAATAGTGGGTCTCATTCAGGGGGTGTCCTTCTGCGTTTGTATCATGCAACTTGTTCTGAGGAGTTATCATGTCCACTCTTAGAAGTCAGGTGTCTCATCCAACTGGGGCAGTTCGAGTAGTTTGGAGAAGGTGTCACAGAGGGGTCGGTCTACTGCAAGGCTCAAGCAGGGAGTGAGAGCTAAAGGTGGAATGGTTACGGAATAGGGTGAAGGTCATGATTGTAGGGGAGGTGCAGGGTCTTAGTGGGGTGGCTGTGTTGTTCGTGACTGTGGAGTGGGTCTCCATGGACTGAGTAGCAGGTCAGTGTAGAAATTCCTTGTAGATTCAAATTGCTAATTGTAATTTACTAAAACAATAGACTTGAATCTACTCTACTCATCAGTGGAAACAATAAAATATCAATGAAATCACGAAGCATATAAGAGAAAGAATTCAATCACACATAACACAATGATTTTATAGGTAAAGCCACAACTAAAAACCGTTGCTTTATGTATATTGCATTAATCAGAAAATATGAGAAGATTATAATGCTTTGCTCAATCCCAACAACCTCTACATTATCTCTATCTATCTCACTGCTTCCTAGACAAGCTCAAGCCAATAGTTATCCATTCTACTCCCTGTCAAGATCTTATTTCCTTGCATTTCTCCCTTGGGAATTAGCCATATTTAATTGTGAAATCCCACAATTATGAATCGTGAAATCCTCATATGCCTTTCTTTGATTGCATGCACAACCTATACAATTTAGATCATTATACAACTTTTAGTACACTATCCCTTTACTCCAATATCAATTGGGTCTTTCTCTGATCTGACATGCATCAGTTAATTATGAGTGAATCTTCAGTTTACTAATAAGTTTTGGCTACACCCCACTACTGCAGGTGTAGAAAATTCTCACTGTAGATTAACTTGATTATGCAATATAACTAAAGCAAAATACTTAATCTACTTCGACAATCAAACTTGTGGAAGCTTAATCGATTTGAGCAAAGATCAAACAGAACACATATAATAGAGAAGAAGAATCAATACACATGAAACACATAAGAATACTTTAGGGAAAGCCTTAGCTAAAAACCCCGCTATCTGTATTATCATACAAGTGGAAATATCTCAGGATTACAAACAACTTTAGCTCTCACAGCTATCCATCTCTCAGTACAATCCCTCACTGCTGCTCATAGACAAAATAGATAACTCATATGCCTTCTCCTCTGTCCTCTAAGCCTCCTATTTCCTTGTGCAATTTTCCCTGGGTGCTCCAACTGTAACCTTGTGTGACATTGATCTCACACACTGCTCCAACACTCTGTAAGACTGAGCAAATCTCAAGGAATGAACTCCTTCTGCATGCAAGATATTTCCTATAGGAAAATTCTTGCAACTGATAGTACACTGTCCCTGCCTTTAATCTCAACTGGGTCTTTGTCTGGACTGACATGCATGAGTTATTTATGAGAGAATATTTAGTTATCTGGAGTACACTAGTTTCATGCATGCATGCATTAACTGATTGAACTCACAATTAGTTCCTCAAATTGTTTGAAACTAATTTAATTGGAATTAACTCAGTTAACTTAGCTAACTAATTACAACTCATCCTTATCTCCTTAATTAAGGGATAACTTCCTTAATTTAAGGGATAACTGTTGTATGACTTCACAAAGACTTCTAGCTTGAATTTCTCCAACTAATTAACTCAAGATGAATTAATTAATTATTTTTCAAGTAGCCGGTGAGACTAAATTCGAATTTTAATTCTCAATTTTAATTCAAGAACAAATTAAAATTGGAATATTCTTGTTGCCACATTTCAACACTCCCTCTAAAAAAGAAAGGGATTATCTGCGATGCCGATCCTGTCTCTATGGAACTTGAATTTACACTTTGACAATGCCTTAGTCAAAATGTCAGCATATTGCTCCTCGGTCTAAATATACTGCAACAACATGATCCTCCTCACCACCACAGTCTCTGAAATGATGATACCGAATGTCGATTTTCTTGGACCTGTCATGAAATACTAGATTCTCATAGAGTTTGATACAACTTTGATTATCACAATAGATCACAGTTGGATCAATCCTTTGATCAAACAAACCAACTAGAATTTTCCGCACCCAAATGGCCTCACATGCTGCCTGACTTGCAGCCATGTATTCAACCTCTGCTGAGCTGAGTGCAATCGACTTCTGTTTCCTGCTGTACCAAGAAACTGCAGCTGACCCAAGGTTGAAATTTCCTCCTGATGTGCTCTTTTGATCTGATGGACTCCCTGCCCAATCTACATCTGTGTATCCCTATAGCTTCACTCCCTGTATTTGTCTGTACCACAATCCATACTAAGATGTGCCTCTAAGGTATCTCAAAACATGCTTAGCTGCCTTCCAAAACATCTTGGTAGGCTGAACCATAGCTTGACTCAGCTGGTTCATCGCATAGCAAAAATCTGGTTGTGTGTTCACTAAGTACATCAATGAACCCACAAGCTGCCGATACACAGTAGCTTCTACTACTTCTCCTGAAGTAGCATCCTCATTCCTCCAATTACCTGCTAGAGGAGTTTGCATGGGCTTGCAATTCTTCATGTGGAATCTCCTGAGTATCTCATTGGCATACTTGCCTTGAGACATAAAAAACTCCCCATCCTTCTGCCACACTTCCATGCCAAGGAAGTAGTGCATGAGACCCATGTCTTTCATCTCAAATTCTCTTGCAAGGTCCTCCTTGCAAGAAATGATCAACTGATCATCACCTGCCAATATGAGATCATCAACATAAAGAATAATGATCAACTACTTACCTTTTACCATGATCTAGTATAGGTTCACATCCGTTTCACTCTTTGTGAAGCCCAACCCGGTGAAGTAGTTGGCGATCCTGGTGTACCAAGCACAAGGTGCTTGCTTCAGCACATACAAAGCTCGCTTGAGTTGGCACACATGCGACTCACGATCAAAGGTATCAAAACCTTATGGCTGCCCTATGTACACCTCTTCCTCAATCTTGCCATTGAGGAATGCAGTCTTCACATCGATATGATGTATATTCCAACTCATCCGTGCTGATAGTGCCAACATCGATATGGTAGATGAGTACCTTGCTACATGAGAAAAAGTCTCATCATAGTCCATCCCCTCGACCTGTGAGAAACCAGGGGCAACAAATCTTGCCTTATGTTTCTCCACACTACCATCAACAACTTGCTTTACCTTGTAAAGCCAACAAGAACTCACAACTGACTTGTTATCCAATCTTGGAACCACATCCCATACATTGTTCCGAACTATGGAGTCATACTCCTCCACCATAGCATCAACCCAAATCAATTGCTGCACTGCTTCCTCAAAGGAAGATGGCTTGGTCTCAACACATTCACCAACAAGGGCCATGTATCTAGTGCACTTATCAGGTGACCTCCTCTGTTTGCGCTAAGAATATGGTTGTCCCACATTCTCTCTCACATACGACAATAATCTGTCAGCTTCTCTTGTGGGCTTCCATCCCTCTCTGGAAGACTCTATTTGAGTGGATGTCTCCACTCCTGGAACCTCTTCATGTGGCTACTCCGCATCAGTCTGAGGCTCCTCCTCCTTAGGAACCAAAAGTTCCTCCACAACCTGTAGTTGGATCTCCCTCTCAAGGGAAACTCGCATGGCCTTCTGCTCATCAAACTTGATATCTCTGCGAACCACTGTCCTCCGAATGGTAGGCACATACACCCGATAGTTGTGAGGTCTATCTGTGTACCCAACAAGTATTCCCAACTTAGATGTCGGCTCAAGTTTCTTCTCGGCATCCTTGGTCACATGACAATATACTGATGAGCCAAAGATCCTAAAGTGACCCACATTTTGTCTCTTCACGGAGAAAGCTTCCTCTAGTGTCTTCATCCCAAGAATGCAATGTGGGCTTCTATTATGCAAATAGACTGCCATGTTGCATGCCTCAGCAAACAAATGAAGTGGTAGGCCTTGGTCATGCAGCATCACCCGAGCTGCCCCCACAATCATCCTGTTCTTCCTCTCGACCACCCCATTCTGCTGTGGGTTATGAGGTGTTGTTAACTCCCATTTAAGGATCCCTTCTTGGATTTCTTCAATGGGCAATTAGTTGCATAATGACCCAGCTCATGACAATTAAATCATCTCACTTTAGATTTGTCAATCTTCTTCCATCCATGAGAAGAATTTGATTTGGAATGGGAAGCCTTCCTTTTCCTTTTCCTTGCCTTACTTGCTAAGGCTAAATTTTCTTCATCATCATTCTTTGATTAAGAACCATCTTGAGTGCTCCTCCTGATCTCCTCCTGCATGAGATCTAACCACAGTCGTTCCCAATCCGACATTTTCTCTCTTCCATTCAGAGAGTCCTAGTAATTATTCCATCTCTTTGGAAGATCGAGGAGAGCAAGGCTCACCATATCATCATCGTTTTCCATTATTCCCACACTACCAAGCTCATCTCTGCAGGTGGTGAGCTTGTTTAGATATGTAGAAATAGTGTCGCCCTTCTCCATCTTGATTTTCCGAAGCTTATCCTAGAGCGCCAGTTTCCTCTGGTCTCTATTGTTTTGATATAGGTCTTTCAATGTATTCCACATTGAAAATAGAGTCTCCTTCCCATGGAGACTCTAGACAATATGGTCTTGAACTCCCTCTAGAAGAATCCTTCTCGCCTTCACCACACACTTCTTCCATTCAACCAACTCCTCTGCATTAGCTGCAGCTAGCTTGGGGATTTCTTGATCAATGAAATCCTTCAAGCCACTGTCTTCTAATACCGCTTCCATGCAATCCTTCCATGCTATGTAATTCGAGCTGCCATCTAGAGCTTACTCGAATCTCAAGCCATTGAATGCCATTGGTGAACTTTAAGGTGTGATAAGAATTTGATTTTGTACATGCAACCATGAACTTCAAACTTCGAACTTCCCTTCTTAGTATACTGCTCACGGCTCTGATCACCTTTTCTCTGATACCATGTAGAAAATTCTCACTGTAGATTAACCTGATTATGCAATATAACTAAAGCAAAATACTTAATCTACTTCTACAATCAAACTTGCGGAAGCTTAATCGATTTGAGCAAGATCAAATAGAACACATATAATAGAGAAGAAGAATCAATATACATGAAACACAAAAAAATACTCTAGGGAAAGCCTCAGCTAAAAACCCCGCTATCTGTATTATCATACAAGTGGAAATATCTCAGGATTACAAACAACTTTAGCTCTCACAACTATCCAGCTCTCAGTAAAATCCCTCACTGCTGCTTATAGACAGAATAGACAACTCATATGCCTTCTCCTCTATCGTCCAAGCCTCCTATTTCCTTGCGCAGTTTTCCTTGGGTGCTCCAGCTGTAACCTTTTGTGACACTGATCTCACACACTGCTCCAATACACTATAAAATTGTGCAAATCTCAAGGAATGAATTCCTTTTGCATGCAAGAGATTTTCTTATAGGAAAATTCTTGCAACTGATAGTACACTATCCCTGCTTTTAATCTCAATTGGGTCTTTGTCTGAACTCACATGCATGACTTATTTATGAGAGAATATTAAGTTATCTAGATTACACTAGTTTCATGCATGCATACATTAACTGACTGAACTCACAATTAGTTCCTCAAACTGTTTGAAACTAATTTAATTGGACTTAACTCAATTAACTGAGCTAACTAATTAAAACTCAAATACAACTCATCCTTATCTCATTAATTAAGGGATAACTTCCTTAATTTAAGGGATAACTTTTGTATGACTTTACAAAGACTTCTAGCTTGAATTTCTCCAACTAATTAACTCAAGATGAATTAATTACTTATTTTTCAAGCAGGTGGTGAGACTAAATTCGAATTTTAATTCTCAATTTTAATTCAAGGACACATTAAAATTGGAATATTCTTGTTGCCACATTTCAACAGCAGGTTACACCACACTAATGTAGGTTACACCCCACTATATTAAGTTACACCCCACTACAGTAAGTTACACCCCAAGGATGTTGGTTACACCTCATTGTTGCTAGTTACACCTCTTTGTTTCTGGTTACACCTCATTATTGCTGGTTGCACCCCACTATATATGATCTCCCACTAATTCCTCCACCAGTTAAAACTAGTTTAACTGAATTTAACTCAGTTAGACTGAATTAAATAATTATAACTCAAAATTAACTCAACTAGTGCTCCTAATTGTAGGAGACACTCTACATGACTCTAGTTAGACCCGGAACTCAAATTAACTGAGCTAAGTAAGTCAAATTAACTTAGTTAACTATTACAAGTTTTCATGAGATGTGGAATTACAATTTAATTCAAGAACAAATTAAATTAGGATTTTCTTGTTGCATTTTCAATACTCCCCCTCAACAAGAAAGGGATTATCTGCTACCTCGATTCGCCTCTATGAAACTTGAATTTGCATCTTGAGAATTCCTTTGTCAAAATATTTGCATCCTGCTCCTCAGAAGGAATGTAATCTAGCAACATGATTCTGCTCTGCACACAAACTCGTAGATGGTGATACCGAATGTCGATATGCTTGGACCGATCATGAAAAAATGGATTCTCAGAGAGTTTGATACAAATCTAATTGTCACAGTAAATCATTGTAGGATCCATATGCTAACCAAATAACCCAACAAGGATCTTCCTCATCCATATAGCCTCAAAAGCTACTTAACTAGCAACCATGTACTTTGCTTCTGCTGAATTGAGTGCAACTATTCTCTACTTCCTGCTGTACCAAGAAACTGCTGCTGACCCAATACTGAATATTCCCCCCTGAGGTGCTCTTCATGTCGGATGGACTTCCTGCCCAATCTGCATCTGTTAAGCCATGAAGCTGCACTCCCTCTGTTCATTTGTACCAAAGACCAAACTGAGTGGTGCCTCTGAGGTATCTCAACACATATTTAGCTCCCTTCCAATAAAATTTGGTTGGATTAACCATGTCTTGACTAAGTTGGTTAATTGCAAAACACATGTTCGGTCATGTGTTCACCAAATACATAAGTGAACCCACCAGATGTCTATTACTAGTATCCTCCACTACTTCACCTGAAGTAGCATCATCCTTCCTCCAATTACTTGCTAAAGGAGTCTCCATGTGGAACTTCTTCAATATCTCATTGGCATACTTTCCCTGAGAGACAAAAAGTTCCCCATCTCCTTGCCATACTTCCATAATAAGAAAGTAATGCATGAGCCCCAAGTCCTTCATCTCGAATTCTCTTAAAAAATCCTCTTTGCAAGATTTTATCAGATTCTTATCACCTGTTAGAATAAAATCATCTACATATAATACTATAATCAACAATTTACCTTCAACCACAATATGGTAAAGGTTCACATCTCCTTCACTTTTTATGAAGCCCAACCCAGTGAAATAACTATCAATCCTAGTGTATCAAGCATGGGGTGCTTGTTTTAGTCCATACAATGCTTGCTTGAGTCTGCACACATGCGACTCTTTGTTGAAGGTATCAAATCCTTCCGACTCCTTAATATACACCTCTTCCTCAATCATACCATTGAGGAATGTTGTCTTCACATCCATCTGATGTATCTTCCATCCCATTGCATTGATAGTGCTAGAATAGATATGATTGAAGAGTACCTTGATACTCGAGCAAAGGTCTCATCGTAATCAATTCCCTCCACCTAAGAAGATCCTCTGGCCACAAATCTGCCCTTGTGTTTCTCCACGCTCCCATATGTTGGTTACTTTACCTTGTAAAGCCACGGGAACTCATCACTAACTTGTCTATTGCGGTTGGGACCAATTCCCAAACACTGTTTCTAATAATGGATTCATACTCCTCAACCATGGCATCAACGCATACTAGTTGATGCACTGCTTCCTTGAATGAGGATGGCTCAACCTCTATACTCTCGCTCATCAAAGCCATGTAGCCAGTGTACCAATCTGGTGACTTCCTTTGGCTACGTTGTGATGTGGGTGCTACCATATTCTCTATAGCATCATGCATTAATCGGTCAGCCTCTCTAGTGCGGTTCCTTCCATCTCTAGAAGTCTCTGCATGAGTGTGTGCTTCCACTCTCTGCTCCTCTAGATGTGGCTGCTCCGCATCATCTTAAGGTTCCTCCTTTGGAGCTAAAATATCCTCATCCACACGTAACTAAAGCTCCTTCTCAAGGGAACATCTCATGGCCTTCTCTTCATCGAACTTCACATCTCTACAAACCACTGCCATCCTATTGGATGGAAGGTACACCAAATAGGTGTGAGGTGTATCAGTGTACCCCACAAATATGAACAAACTCAGTTGTTGGCTCTAGATTTTTCTGTGCATCCTTGGTAACATGATAGTATAATGATGAACCAAAGATCATGAAGTGTGCCACATCTGGTTTCTTACCTAAAAAATATTCTTCTAGTGTACTCATCCTGAGAATTTAATGAGGATTGTTCTGCAAATAAACAATTGTGTTGCATGCTTGAACCAAAAAGTGCAATGGTAGGCCTTGATCATGTAACATCACTTGTGAAACTCCCACAATACTTTTGTTCTTCCTTTTAGCCACCCCATTTTGCTATGGGTTATGAGGTGCTATTAACTCCCGTCGAATGCCTTTTGATGCACATAAGTTATTGAATTCATTAACACATATTCTCCACCATTATCACTTTAAAGGTCTTTAACTTTCCTGCTAATATCTTTCTCGACAAGTGGTTTAAATTTTAAAAATTTAGCGAACATTTGATCTTTCTTTTGCATGAAGAAAATCCAACATTTATGAGAAAAATCATCAACAAATATTACATAATACCTATGCTTGGCCATGGAGGCTATCAAAAATGGTCCACACACATCTGGGTGAACTCGATCAAGGATTTCTTGTGCTCGTTTGTCTTTATCATGAAAGGAAGCTTTAGTGTATATCCCCAATGCACACCCTTTGCATGTGTCTCTCTACTCTAGTGTACCCTTGGGAAGTCCTGTAGAAAGTTGTTGCATGATCTTCAAAGTTTCATGGTTCAAGTGACCCAATATTCTATGCCACAACTCACTGATGTCTCAGCGTTCCAACTGCTTTGCTTTAGTGTTCAAAGAAACACAGTATTCTACATCCAATTTGTAGAGGTTCTTCGCCTGAACCTCGATCTGCTTTACTTGTCCTGAACCTATGTGACGAAGGAAAGCCTTTCTCTTCCTAAATATCACATTTTAACCACGGTCCTCCAACATGGCAACTGAAACCAAATTCTTCTTTAAACCTAGAACATGCATGACATACTTTAATGTGACAAGAGTACAAGACTCCCTCTGAAAGGTAACAATACGATGTCAGCTGTGTTATACCTCCCATTATCTCCTAGCTCGATGTGCACCTGGAGGTCCTTCTCCTCCAAGTCAATGAATAAATGAATAAATATTTGATTTTGGTCATATGGAATGAGGCTCCACTATTTAGGTACCACACAGTACCCATCATCGATGTCACCATGTAAGAAATGAGGGTGAAATCCAACTCGATTTGTGAAGAAAGAGCTTCACCTACCGATCCTCCCGAGGAATTCTTATCGGCCTTCTTGTGCGAACACTTTGTGGCATAGTGTCCCAGCTCGTGACAATGAAAATATTTAATCTTCGATAAGTCCTTCATCTTGCCTCCCTTATTTGAATCTGATTTGGAATGGGATGACTTCCCCTTCCCTTTCTTCACATTTCCAACTAAGGCACAATTCTTCTCATCATCTTTCTTGGATGAGGATCCATCTCTGGTCTTCCACTGAATCTCTTCTTGTATCAAGTCATAGCACAATTTATCCCACTCTGGTAGCTTCTCCCTCCCATTAACTGAGTCTCGGAAATTGTGCTAGCTCTTGGGAAGTCCTCGAAGTGCTAGGCTCACATATCGTCTTTAGCAACTATAACATCGACACTTTCAAGCTCATCTTGAGATTGGGTGAACTTAGTCACGTACTTCGGTATTGAGTCACCCTTCTCCATCTTGATCTTTTTGAGCTTGTCCTTTAGTTCCAATTCTTGTGGTCACTATTATTTTGAAACATGTCTGTCAAGGCCTTCCACATTGCAAATGGAGTTTCCTTACTATGGAGGTTCGAGACGATATGATCTCGAACTCCTTCTGGGATAATCCTTTTCGCCTTTGCCACACACTTTCTCCACTCTGCCAGATCTTGAGGATCAACTGGCTTGGAAATATCTTTGTTTATGAATTCGTTAAGCATGTTTTCTTCCAACACTACCTTCATCCTGTCCTTCCAAGCAATATAGTTCGAACTACCCTCAAGGGCATATTCGAGTCTCAATCCATAGACGACATCGTATTGGCTCTGCAGTATGATACTGCAAATTCGATTTTT